>QGMJ01000590.1:0-21019 GCA_007821545.1 Lachnellula subtilissima
GAGAGGGAGGTTATCCTCACGTGGAAGGGGGAGACTATCAAGGATTGATTCCCTCCGTTCGGCCACAACTCTAAGACTTGGGGCCAAATATCAGTTGTGATGTTTGTGTTTGCACTTTCCGCTATGCAATCACCAACTGATTCTCCGGATGGATTGCCTCATGGATGAAGAGATGACAGCTGTTAAATGCGGTGTTATCCGTCTCTGTATGAGCAAAGGACGACGTCCTGCAGCCAAAAATCCCCACATTACAGAGGATCCATTACTTCATACCACAGTCTCCAAGCCCGGCGAAATACTTAGGTTCAGATTCATCCGAACCCACCGAGAAATGTGTCACCAACTCATTCAGGTCTTTGAGTGTGGACACAACACCGGATCGAAGATTATCGAATGCAAGAACACTACCAGCGATTGCAACGAGGTATTTCTGCGGCAGGAACTGGAAGATATCGCAAGACTGTGTGCAGTACGTTAGCTACTTAGGAATAGGAATGCTCAGGTCATTGCTAACCCAATTAGTCATGTCAGAGGAAAGAAGACTACCGCAAAGCTTACCAGGCACGGAGGTAGTGGTAGAGGATGAAGGCTACTGTTCTTAACAAACTTTGGGCGACTTGGCTATAACGGAAGCTAATTTTGATGTAAATGCATGCAGGAATACCTGTCAGTTCAACGCACGATCTACCTCTTCAGATGCTTGATAATTATTTTCTCGTCTTATAAATGTCTAAAGGACTTTTCGGACTAGTTTTACTCAACTGAGTGTCAATTAGTATGACTACCTTCATTTATACCATGGCAAGTTTTTGTTCATGCCTGCATTCGTGCTAGCTGTTTTTGCTACTATCTCTAGAGCTTGATGAATCAAATATTCTTCTTGGCATCTTGATAGTACTTGTGCTTCTGTATAATGCCCCAAGATCCTACGTTTCACGTCCTGGTCTCAGAGAAACCACCACTTCCCACATAGCCCAACTTTCGAGGAACATCAACGTCTTTACTCTCACATGAGTGTTTGCTATTCCTAGAAATATCATAATCATCTCCTACAACATAATAAGCGTCCGTCCTCTCATATATTATTACTCTGACTATTATCTTTGGATCTCTTCACGACCTGGTCCTTTCTTTGGCCACTTACGTTCAATCTTTCAGTCATGGGTTTCTTGCTTCGCGTCTGCTATGTCTCCCAGAATACGAGCTTTTGATTCACCCCCATCACTACTGTGAGCAATATCAATTTGAAATTGTGTCAAGTTATCATCCGTACAAGAATAGGATGAACTTTGTTTCGTTACCGTCCATCTAACCAGTGTGCAAGACTGTAATAATCCTTTCATCGTTGTTCTCTGGTCTCGACCACTCTCCAAGCAACTTAATCTCTACCTCTCACCTCAGTCCGCCCCAGTATGTGCGGCACCTTGAAGATCGAAGTCTGGACTCAATGTCTGCATTTCTCCACCAGAAGTAGGGGGCCCAGAATCTCGTGCTCCATTGCCCAGAAAGTTGGCTACGCGTGTTCGGATGTGTATGGATTTCATAGTGTTGGATTTTTGGATGGAATGTGCTTAGTGACAACTGTGCGATGTTATCTGTCTTTTTTGCGTAGCAATCAATATACAAATAAACATGGTATCAGCGGAGTCACATTCGTTCCTCAATGCTGTCCAGTAAGTCGGATAGTAAGATTTGACGAGCGATACTGATCATGTATGCTAGGCTTGTCAAGAGCAAGACGGTCAAGTATATAAAGAGATAAATAATGACGATGAAGAGGTGGGAAGAGAAAATGTTCAATGTTAGAGAGAAAGGGAGGTGCAGAAGATGGTGAAATAGGGGTTCGAATAATATGATTGGCCATGCAACAATGATCATGGCAATTGGCGTCATCGTAGCTCTACGAGTACTAGCTTGGAGTATTCATAACTTGTTTGCTCACCTTTGAACTGAAAGAGGAAGGGAGAGATAAGTATGAGGTCTCTTGGAGAGATTTTTCCGATTTTACTTGCTTGTACACAAATAGCTCGAGTTAGGTTTGTGTATGCCGACCTTTTAGACTGAGGCTTCTGATGCTTCTAGAAGACATTTGCTAGCTTATCAATTGCTACTGCATAACGCTCTGTGAGTCAAACCGGCCAAGTTTGCTCCCATCAAGTTTGCCCTTAGCATCAGGCTTAACGAATGATGAGCAACATACCAGTCCAAAGACCTACGTGAAATAAAGCTTCATCAGAGAGGAGAACTGCCGTGGGAAATAAAAGATATTGCAAATCATTACATCCCTAGGTGCCTTGCACTCACTGCCGCTTGCTCTTTGGAAAACCGTAAATCGAGATCTTAGCCTAAGTCAATGATTCTACATGCACACTGCCTAGCCCCGGAGATCAAATTCCGTATCTGCTTGTCCTTGTTTGAGCAATTATAATTACAAACTCTGACAAAAGCATGAATAATACTTCTTAAAATCCAATCCGGCAATTCAGTCAACCGCTTCCTGGGTCTCCGGCCTATCCTCAACCTCGTCCATGATAATGATTGGTCGATGCGGGACAGTGCTTCTTTAGCTCGAGTCGGGGCTCAATCGGAGCTAAATTATGGAGTAGCACCGGCAACTAATCGGGGGCTAGGCAAGTCTTACACCCCCTATCTATCGCAGCACTAAAATCGCCTGCAAGGAGCGAGTTCTTAAAATGAATGACAGGCATGGGATAAATAGAAAGAAGAATATAAAAGCTTTTTATACTATACTAGTGCACCACCTATGTATCACAGTCAGGGGTACTGGCTTTCGAATGAGGAAAGAATTGCTAAAGAGGAGGGTCTGCGAGGCTTGGCACTAAGGCAATTTAGGAAAGTGTTAAAGATTTCAGTCGGGCCAAAAAGAGGGGTTGTCTTGAGACCGTGTGAGATCGTAGGAGATCGTAGTGGGGCAAACTGTACCTCTGTATATCTATCAGAGAAGATTTCCGCGGGCCAGTCTGCCACTTTTGTAATAAGTCAAAACATAATTGCAAACATCTTTGAATAAAAGAAAAAGAAAAAGAAAAAGAAGAAAAGAAGAAAAGTAGAATACATATATGCTTTAACAGTGACAATGAGCAAGCCAATTGTCCTCTACGGTCACGGTTCGTGGGCAAAGGCTTCCAGATCCTCTTCTTTGGTATTCTCACTGACATCCTCTGTCAGCCACTGGCCCAAACCCATGGAAGGTTGCCATCATCCTCGAGGAGCTCAAGGTTCCCTATACCACAAAGTTCATCGGTGAACCCTCGGCTTTCCCGCGCCGACAACCTACCCCACTAACTAACCATCAGACATGGCCGATATGAAGAAACCACCCTTCGAAGCCCTCAACCCCAACGGCCGCGTCCCCGTCATCGAAGACCCGAATACTGGTATCACGCTCTGGGAATCTGGCGCCATCATTGAATACCTCGTACAAACCTACGACACCACAGCAACGATCACATACACCTCATCTCCAGAGCGCTTCTACGTTTCCCAATGGTTGCATTTCCAGATGAGTGGCCAAGGCCCGTACTTCGGACAAGCGATATGGTTTTCGAGATTCCATGAGGAATCGCTTCCTAGCGCGAAGAAGAGGTACCATGATCACGTCAAGAGGGTGTTTTATGTGTTGAACAAGGCGTTGGAAGGGAAACAGTGGCTGGTTGGTGATAAGTGGTATGTGCATCTTGTCTGGAATGGGGAGGAGGAACTTTCTTTTGCTAACGATGCGATATATAGCACGATCGCTGATCTGTCTTTCGTTACCTGGGACCTCATGGTGCCCTTCATATTCGGCGACGATACTGGTAGTCTTGAGCTGGAGAAGAATTACCCCAACTACTTTGCATGGAACAAGCGTCTTATGGAAAGATCTGCCGTTAAGAAGATTGCTAAGGAGAAGACCGAGGCCGCGGCTGTCCACGGATAAATGACTTGGTAGCTATTGAATGTAAATAAAGAAATGTAGACACTGTCCTCTTCAAAAATTTGAGTATGGAAACAGTGGCACTTATCCGAGGAAGAGATCAGACTCGCAGCTTATTCCGTGTTGCAAAATCTATTTACAGGTTGTATAGAAAATTCGAGGGTGTAAAATCTTCCACAAATATATACAAGAAGGGTTGATGCGCTTCATATAATCTCCCAAAATTCATTCGACTCAACGAAGAGGCCGAAAGAAGCCTACTCACAGTCATCGTCATCATCATCCTCAAAGTCAGATGCTGTTGGGGTAGCAGCAGCTTCTACAGAAGAAGAAGTTATGATTGGCACAATGCTTGCTGTAGTAGAGGAAGCAGCGGATGCCATTGCTGTCGACAAAGTCGTTACTGTTCCAATGTCGACTGAAGATGAAGATGAAGCTGAAGTAGAAGAGCTATTGGCAGCACCCCCTGAGACACTAGTTGTCAGATCCCCACTCTCCACATAGACGCCACTGAAATATATATCTTCCGTCGCATCTGCATATCCATCACGGGGAAGCTCGAGGACACCAAGATGCCAGTCCTTTCCATTGGAAGAGGCAGAAACAGTAACTGCTGAGTGTGCAAGGACGAGGTCATCCGCACCGGTAGAGTGGTAGAACTCCACAGATCCGGCAGAGAAATCGATTCCGTAAGCAACATTATGCCATATGCCAGCCTCCCATGTTGTATTCCATTCAGTCGATGAGGAGACATCCCATCGTAAAAGCGGGTCGCTAGTCCCCGAAGCACCACTCTGCCACCCTGACTTCATCTCGGTAAAGTGGCTTTCGAAGAAGGCAATTTGGTGCTCACGGAACTCGCTTGGTGCATTTGTATCTGTACGCTGCAGACTGAAGTGGTAATAAACCTTGCCACTGTTGATTGCTGCGCTGGTTTGGGGAATGAGTTCAGTCCGTCTCATGGTTTGGCCTTCCCAGTAGGATGTGCTGTCTAGGGTGATTTTGACTCCCTGTGTGCTGACAGTGTCCGCTGGATTTTTGAAAGTCGAATCTAAGTTGACATAGGAGGTGGCGTTCTCAGAACCATGCTTTGAAACGTTGAGAAATTGAGTCGATAAAAATGGGTAGATGGACTCACAATATAGTATTGATAAGGCCCAACTTGGTTGCTCCATGACCAGCTATCCAACTCCGAACTTGAGGTCATGTCGTTGAATCGGCCATCCCATAGAATCGTGCCACCCAAAGCTAGCCTAGCAAAAGCAAATAAAGACAGAGATCTAAACATTGTTGGGCAGTTTTGGGGCAGAGTTCCACTTGAAGATCGTCTTGGAAAAGAATATCAAAAGCGGACCTGCGCTTCGATGCTTGAAGATAGATGTTGAACAAAAGAATGGCTACGAAGCGAATGAACGATAGAATTGGACGAAGACAAGAAAGGGAAAATAAAAGGAAGGGATGGTGTATTATATACAAACTTCATAAGACTCCTGAGAGATGTTTGTCCGCTCTCATTGCCCCACTACAAGGCCCAATTGAGGCTCCTATTGTGGCCGGTATCCGACGTTCCGTAAGACTACTTAGGCAAATGATCTCGCTTCTTTCCTGGTTGGCGGAGAAATAACATTGAAAATGCTTGTATGTAACGAGCCTTTCTTCGAGTAGATGAAAGAGAGATGAAGGTTGTCGTCCAAGTGTTTCAAAACATTCCTGCCCCACCGTTCGTCGCCTGAGGCAGAAACATCCAAATGTCATCACATCATCTTCCTCAAACGTCTTTTCAACCTTGCCTGCCTCTCCCATTCTAGAGATACATTTCCTAGACTCTGGGGACATGGTCTTGCGCCCCTTCATCTCGCGTCCGGTATTTCTATCTCGCCATATTCGGGCCATGAGTTCCCAAAATCTCATCCATTTTGGACCTTTCGAAGTCACTGACCAGGTAATTTAATGTCTGGGTTTGCAGGTTAGTTTCACATTTCATCGTACTAATGTTTCACAGGTCTTCTATAAGGCGCCACTTTGCTACGCCCTGGTCAATATCAAACCCGTGCTCCCAGGTCATGTGCTAGTCATTCCATATCGACCAGCCCAGCGTCTCACAGACCTCTCCCAAGATGAAGTCACGGACCTATTCACGACGGTGCAGAAAGTTCAAAAGATGTTAGCCAGCAATTATTTCGGGACTGAAAACACTGCTGGCAAGGTGGAAGATGGGAGCTTCAATATCACAATCCAGGACGGTAAATGGGCCGGCCAGACCGTCGCTCATGTTCATTGCCATATAATCCCACGGACCAAGGGTTCAGATGAAGGCGACGGAATTTACGATAGGTTAGAGAGTGAGGAAGGCAACGTGGGAGGTGGACTGTGGGATCAGAGTCGGCCTACACAGCATGGAAAGTTTCCAAGAATCGAGGATGCGGATAGAAAACCAAGATCTGCAGAGGACATGAATCGAGAAGCGGCTCTTTTCAGAGAGCAAATGGTTTTGGTAGATGATAAGTCATAAATCGAACGATGATTTAGATATCTCGAGGCTCGTATTATTTGCAAACGATGACTTCAAGGATATATTCGGAATCTAAACTCCTCCACGTTTTTATATATATTGTCTTGCAGAAAAGCGAGAGAGTTCGCTATAACAGACTCCACTTTACTCATAGTTCCGTGCCAAAGGGTGTTTCCGCTTTCGGGCCAGAGATGACTCCAGAGATCACCGCAGAGAAAGAGCGGTTCACGTTATATCTCTGTATGTAGAGACGAGGCAAACAGTGCGTGGGTTGTTCGATCACTTTGTTGATTCAATTATTTGGTTAAGCTGTATGTTTTACTAGTTGTACCAGGCTGGTGGAGGCCTAGTTCTTACACAACTAGTCTATACCATTATATAAGGTGCTTACACCCCCACCTGTATATCCACGAGTAATACATGCTGTTCTTACCACAAACATTATATCGTAATAGATAGGACATGTTGTTCACGGCTGCATAATGAGAAAGTACAATCAGGCGTGATATTTTCATCTCATTAAAACAAGACCCTAAGTGTTTCCACACGCCAAAGAAGATATGTTTGCAATGTGAGCGTTTCTCAGAACACAGAATATTTACGTTCTTCTTCCCTCTCTCGCCTTCAGTTAGCGGAATGTACTGGTCGGTCGTAGTCCCAAGCCGCTCTTCTCATATGCCATATCTAGCATCTTCATTCCCTCAATGGAGTCCTAATCGACGAATTAGCATAGTGAAAGGTTGCATTTTCAACGGAGCCACGAAGCTTCGGAGCTGTCGCATCTCTTGGCTCCTCAGCCCGTATAGATGATATCAGAATTTTAGGATAGAATAAGCGCCTACCTCCCCAGGGATCCAGAACTGTGTCTTGCGGCCCTTGACCTTATTTACAAACTCTTCCAGCTCGTAGCGAAACGACATCCACCAGTCCTCACCTGGCAGGTCTGCGAACTCGCCAACGGCTTCCTTGTAGGTGTAGGCCTTGTGCGACTTCGAATCGACCCATTTCCTGATAGGCTTGCCATCCGCCTTGGAGCGGATCACAAAAGAGTCCTTCACGTCGATGCGATGCCAGATAACGGCATTCATGAAGCCGTGCAGCGTGACCTCTCGCGTGAGCATCTTCTCCTCGGTCGCGGGGAGCGATTTGTCAAGGACTACTGTTTCTTTATGCGTCACTCTGGCCGTGGAGGGCTTCCAGATAAGGGGTCCCTGGAACGTATTCGTAGCCTCGCCGATGCCGCCATTCGGAAAGCGAAATTTGGCTGTAAAGTCATAATCGCACTTGTCGTGAATGCCATCAGCGTGAACATGGGTGTCGCAGGCTAGACATTCTTCGGGCGCCGCGTTAAAGATCATGCGCAGGATGGTAAAGTTGTATGTCCCTAACATCATCATACACCCACCACCGAGACTGTAGTTGAGTCCGATGTTATCCTTGTTGACCATGAGCCACGGCACCATGGCTTCAGTATGCACGTGTACGACGTCGGCGGGGGTGATGAAAGATTTGAAGAGGTGAACGGCAGGGTGAAAGCGGTTGTGGAAGCCTTCGAGCACGACAGGGGCATTGGGCAAGGATAGTTCCGGCATGTTGAAAAGGATCTCGGCTTCGGCTGCGGTGCTGACAGATGGTTTCTCGAGTAAGACATGCTTGCCAGCGCGGATGGAGCGGACAGCCCACTCCATATGCAGACTGTTAGGCAGTGGGATGTAAATGGCATCGATTTTTGGGTCGTCAAGAATGTCTGCAGATAATTAGCTCTCACTGATCTATAAAATCCTAAGGTGTTATAACTAGCCCTGATATGTGTCTCTGACATCGGGAATCCCATGCTTCTTTGCGAATGCTTCGGCACGGGTACGATCTCTCGCAGCGACAGCTTGCAAAACGACTTCAGGATGCGACTTCGCTGGCAGGATCAGCGATAGGGGGCTATTCAATGTTAATAATATACTAAAGAGGTCATAGTCAGGGACACTTACGCAGTTTGCGCGCTTCCCAAGATGCCAAATCTGACAACATCACTTTTCTTCTCGGGTGTCGGTGGGACAAAGGACGTGTAAACTCGAGTAAGTAGAGATATCATGCTGTTGTATATTGTCTGTCGGGTAACAGTTCGTTGTTATAATGATAACCAAGAAGACTGTTGCAAGACCACGAAGGAATTTAGCGAGGTCACGAAAGGAAATATTCAGCGAAACTCTTTGTAGCTGTGGCTGGCTATTTGAAGATGAAGTTATATCGAAAGGCAAGAAGTCTCTGTTTTGCTAGTCAGTGATTATTAATAGTTAATTAAGTCGACGGTCGGAGCGAATGAGGCACAAACATAAACTGGAGGGAGTACAAGACTTGCCTTATATTGTTTCTGTATATCAAAGCACGGGATAAAACATCCCCAAACTGCGATCTTGATCTCGTATACGTGTATTGCTACGAGGGAAATAACGTACGCGCGTCCGCTGTGGGAAGAATGCTGCTTTTGGAAAACGGTGTTAGCCTTAGCTAGTTCTCAGGAAAAACAACAATCATTCAATGGCTACAGAGCACTACTGCATTGGGTTTTGGTATCTCAGTAGAAGTACTTTAGGATAAGTCAAACGTCGACTTGCAATATGGAGGTTTGTACCTCTACTGTGGTATCTCATCGGGTTTCCAATTTTAGCAAGCGCCATATTAAGTAATTCCACGAGCGACACACTGACGTCTATTACCCTTGTAACGCTACACGAGAGGAGCTCGATCGTAGGTCAAGAATTTGAGCTTGATATGCAAAGGTTTGGAAGCGCGAGAAAAAGCCGAAAATTTCGCGAGGTCTGAAAAGGGCTCACGGTAACACTAATAATATCAAAGCCAAAGCTTATATGTAGGGAACTCGAGACTTAATGGGGCCAGGAGCATCCCTCGCACCATCCTACCCAATGGCAGTTGGTGAATCGGATCATCAGAGGACCAATCAGGTCGAAAAATATGTCGCCGCTGGCTAAGGATATACTCGGACAAATTCCTACTCCGTATATCAAGATATATTAGCTCTGGGAAACTCCCAGGAGTATTTACTATAGAATAGGTGGAAGATTAAAACATGGATAAAGATGCTGGAGATAGGCCAAACATCAGACGGTGAAAAGATACCGTACTGTTGCCAATTTTAGGAAGGAAAGACATGGATGGTAGGCATGAATGGCACGAGCAACAACCCGCGGGAGCTCCATGCGGAGGTAAGGAACAATCAAGATAGCAAACAGTTTTGAGCAAGAAGAAAGAGGATTTCGAATGAGAAGAACAGTCAAAGTGGTTTCCGTGTCTCACAAACTTGCGAGACAATGGTCAAATGTTAGGCTCAACTTAAGAACTCTCCCGCTATTTAGAACGTCTACTCGAAGTTTATTGGAAAATTGGACGTGACAAACGATCCCGGGCAGATGCAAAGCGGAACAAATATATAGAATGTTTATTAAATCCCAGGCTATTTACCTATAGACCCCTGAGTAGCTCATCAATCGTAATCGGTTTCCTGACAGCATTCGAAAATCCCTCATGATAACTTACCCAAACCTTGTTATCGCTCTTTCCCGTCTGCCCCTTCTTCGTCTTCCTTTCAGACTCCGCATTTCCGTCAATCTCTTGCAGTGGCATCGCATCTTCCTTGACTATCCTCCCGAAGAAGTCTTTCGTCGGACCCAGAATCCGCTCCTCGAGGTGACGATCCTTATTCTCCTTCTTATTTTCTGAAAATGAGAAATCAACATCGTCGTTGAGATTTCCGGCTCGATATCTAGCTTGCCGGAACGCATTTTCGCGGACGATTATATTCTTTTGATATTCTTGGTCGAGAACTTGGCGGACGGCATAACGGACCGGGGCTGGTGCACTGGCAAGAACTGGAGCTGTTTCGAATGTGATCAATGCATCCAGAGGCCTAGAAAAAATTAGCAAGACTCAATTGGAGAAACGAGACGACCTACGGCTCCATTCGATAGACCCATTGGGTCGCTCTGTTGGTGAAGTCGCCTTCTAGCTTGCCACGCTCGAAGATCACTCCCACGCCACCCATAGTATCCACAGCCCGCCTGACCATTGCTTTCTCCGACTCTTTTCGTACACTTGCAATCCCTTTCTGATCCCCACTCCCACCAACAATAATGGGTTTGATCTCTGGAGTCAGCATCCGGACGAGATAGGGCAGGAGATCAGTGGCAATATCTTCTGGACTTCTGAAGCTCCTCAAAAGCGGAGCATTGAGGCTAGCCTGCAGAGCGAGGACAATGGCTCGGTTTGACTTCTCCGCTTCAAAGGCCTCGTAGTCGGCTCTTGGTCCAGAGAAGGGAAGGATTTCTTCATCCTCTTCTTCCTCTCCCCATTTCTTGTCGTTTGTGGCACCAAAATAATGCCTCGCGGGAGACGAGAAAAGGTGATGACAGGCTAGGACCGGCTGACTGAGGTATGGAAGCAATTCAAATGCTTGATCCGCATACACTCGATGGGAGCATGTGTCGTGGAAATGTAGCCATTCATAAGCTGCGTCGGGCTTGGATAGTATCGAGTCATCGTTGAAAGGCTGGCTTGGATACTGGGCGAAGACTTCGGTAACAATGCGGTCAATCTCACCGCTTGTATCTACCATCTCCCTCAGCCGATCCATACCAGCCCTCTTCGCTAGCTCTGCGACGCCAAGCTGTGTTTTCGGCTGGTCATCGGACAGAGTGGGAGCTGCATTCATAGCCATTGTCTTAGGAAAGCCAGCACCCTCAAGGAATACTCTGTTGACAACATCTTTTGTCCCGCCCCGTCCGACTCCTCGTGCTCCACCTCCACCGTGTGACAAATCGTTAGTCATGTTTTGCTCAACCCATTTCCTCGTAAGTCGTGCTTTGCCGTCCTTGGTTGATGCCTTTAGCTTTCCTGCTGCCCACTCCCCAACCACCATAATTCCCCTTAAGTCGCCTTCTCCAGTACCCTCTCGCCCTTTTCGAGATTCTGTGGGACTCACCCCCCAAGTTGCTTCACATAGTCTCCGTACCGCATCATTGTCGCAGGAAACTCCCTCTTTCTCAAACACGGACTTCATGCGAGCTACAACAGCATCCAAAGGAGGTTTTCGGACATGAATGATTTCAGCTAAGTTCGAGTGACGTAGAGGTTTCAAAGACGGATGATAGACATCGTTGCAAATTAGGATCAGTGGCCGCATCAGTCTGAAATCATCGCCTTTCTTCTTCTTTCGAGCGTATCCTAAATTAGGCATAGCCGAGGAGTTCTTCTGGTCCAACTGAATGAGATCGATCAATGCCTTGACGAATCCGCCTTCTCCAGAACCTCCAGCCCCTCCAACCACACCGTCCACTTCATCAACCACGACGCAAAGGGGATGGGCAACCTTTTGAACATGCCCTGTCTTCGACGTCACGGTAGAGCCAGTTTTGACACTCTCAGTGCCAACGCTAGTTCTTATTCTCCCTTTTACTACGTCTCGGCTCCTCTCATCGCTGGCGTTGATCTCCATAATCTCGTAACCAGCTTGTCTTGCACATACATGTGCTAATGTAGTCTTTCCAAGACCAGGAGGCCCAGTCAGGAGCAGGATCTTTTTGTGGGCCTTTTCCTCATCAACTTCAGCCCCAGGACGTTTAGGAGCCACGACTTTTGCCTTGCCAGCTTTTGGGAAAACAAGAGGATCCCATGCCTTTAGCCATCTCAGGACTTGGCGATGTGTTCGATCATCTCCTACGAGTTCCATAAAGTGCCTTGCTCGGTATTTCTCCGTCCACATCAGAGTCCTTCGAGGTTTGGATTTGGTTACGAGATTTTCGACCGAAGGCAAAATCTCTGAAACTTCTGCTTTCCTTGACTTATCCTTTTCGGTCTCTTTGGCGGCTTCACTAATCAGATTATGAATGTCGATGCCATAATAGCTTTTCTTTGCACGTCCAGCTTTGGTTGTAGATCTTGCTGCTACCAGCCGTTCGAACGAAATAGGGGCAGCTTTCCGTCTTGGTTGCACAGTCACAGACTGCCCCGAACAGGTCACTATATCTGCACGTTTTGGTGCGATTCTGCTGAGCAATGATGGTATTGTAGGAATATCGACTGTTGCTTCAGGCTCTTCGACAGGGCCTGCAAACAGACTGGTAGAATTCTGTCCTTTGTCTGCCTGCGAAACGGACGGCTCGCTATCTTGGACAACTACGGGTGTAGAATTCCTACTGGCCGGCCTTTCATGTATGGGTTCTCCTTCGGCTACCTTTTGAACTGCTCCTGGGGCAGGGGATCTTGAGCCATCCAACATCCTTCGCTTCGGAGCAGGCTCCGCGCGCGCGAGCTCGTCATCTTCATCTGATTCTTCCTCGATCAAGAAGCCGCCCACTTTCTTTGTCCTGCCGAGGTCCTTTGGCTGCGGACGCGCTCGTTTAGGGACTGGCGGAGAGGAACTTGGGGGATATGATACTGGTGAAGAAGCGGAGAGCATCTCGATATTTGGAGGTGAGGAAGGAGGGGCGAGGAGGTTCTGGGTTGATTTCGATCGTAACGGGGTTTCTGGCTAGAATTTAGATATAAATCAAGTGATTTGCAATGTGAATGATCGAATACCGTCGATACAATCCGCTTCACTTCGAAAAGTCTCTGCCAATGCCCACCTTCTATGTTGTATCACTTCCCCGGCCTTGTTCTTCCGAGCAATTGATTCCTCGTGAATTAGATGCAGGGCTTCGAAATCATCCGAGTTTGTGCTTGAGGGTATTGTTATTGTATTGACCTGTTCTTCCCAATCATCGAAAAGTGCTGGGTCAGGTAGTTGGGGTGATGAATCCATCGATCCGTTAACTGTACGGATACTTCAAATGCAGGAAACGCGCCCAACAGTTCGCGACGCGACGCGACAAAGCCCCACCAACCGCACACGTGACACCAACATCGTCTGGATTCGTTTCTATCTTTCGGGCACTCAGCTTAGTACCTAGAGCTGTGATAAGCGTTATTGTTCTAAGTCTTAAGTTTAGGTACTAAATAACGAGTTGGGGGACTCAGAGTCTATCAGTGAACCTGAGAACATAGGTACGCTTTGAAGCATGTAACAGGCCACTCAAGTACCGGCAAAGAAGGATGGGGTATAAAATCCAACCCACGTGTGCTTTTGATTTAGAGATTTTGATTTATAAGCCGATTAAGTAGGAAAGTCTGGTTGTTACATCAATGGAGGAAAGCGAAACGCAACCTCGTATGGAAAGGTGACAGGTCATGTGATCCAGGGGTAGCGAACTTACAAGCTGTGGAGACTGTATGTAAAGCTTGATATCTACGGAGGTACACTCAAGATAGGCTCAAAATGCAATAAAATTTCCCTCGGGACACACCCAAAAGAGTAGCTACCAAAAAGAGACCTACGGCCAATAATGTCGCCGAACAACATACTCTATCACGTGTGCAGTTGCCGAGTCCAGCTCCAACAAGCGGGACAGGGGGAGAAAATGAACGTCAAATCCCCGCACTTCATCCATCTGACAGCTTCAAGATCCATATTCCCGCAGTCGAGATTATTTCCATCAACCATCGATCGTCCACGGCTAGGACTCCTTCCTTATTCCTTGCACAGGCCGCTTTGCGCTCTGCCACATGAACATGAATCAATTCGGTGGGCCATCAACCCCGGTTTATGCTGTGATCTCTCCTGCCACCACCGAGAGTACATTGGCTGGCTCGCCTACCGTCGTGAAGCACGAAGACGGCTCTGTGACGGGTTCGGAACCTGCAAAGAAGAAGCAGAAGAGGAACAAACCAACGCTTTCCTGCGAGGAGTGTGTAGAGAGGAAGACTAAGGTTAGTGATATTGAGACGCAGTGCTAGATGCATGGACCCGCATTGCATTGTTACACGACGGGACACAACGCGTTCCCGCAATTTGGCAAGCATTTACATGGATACATCACATGATGTCGTTATATGAGTATATTCATTTTCTTGATGCGTTTGGAGTTGGGGGTCTTGTCTAGTCATGGAGTAGGGTACTATGTAGTCAATTTTTTGGGTTGACGTGGAACCTTGTCCTTGTTGAGATAATCTGCGATATCCACTATTTCCCCAATTCTCCGCGGCGGCTTTCTGCTGACGCTATCCACATCCAAGCAGCCCAAGTTCCTAACTCAAGAGATCTCTTACAGTGTACTAATGAGTGGCAACAGTGTGATAGAGGTCGACCCCATTGTCTTGCATGTAGGAAACCCCGCTTCGCAGAATATAGAGCACTGTGTTTAATTCCTCTTAGGTATAAAACGACAGACCGAATGCAGATATGCCCACGTTGCAAATATTTTAGAGTGAGTTACTAAGTCTGCTTTGGTGTATCTTCTAAACCATCATTAGGGAAACGAACCGCACGGCCAATAGTACCACGCGAATGACCAAACCACCAAAGAAGAAAGCTGTATTTAACGAGTTTGAAGGACCGAAACAAGTTCCACATCCGCACGAGAGGAGTGCTTCTAGGGGCTCGACATCTTCATCCGTCGGCCTTCTCTCAAATGTTCCTTATTCTCATCCTACAGCCTCGAATGTCTTCGGGATCGGATCTGAACATCCATTTGCAAATTACTGGACATGTCAAGGAGGACTTACGGAAGTGATATCAGTTCTTCCGGAAAAGCTGCAATCAGATATCCTTCTAGAACGATATTTCGAATGCGTCGACCCGGTTTACCCTATGTTGCATAGACAAACCTTCTATGCCGACTACACGCATTTTTGGTCGTTGCCTCAACCCGAGAGAGATCGCGCCGATGCCGCATTTGTAGCATTAGTCTTCTCCATGCTTGCTATGGGAACTCAATTCGTAACAACAACCTCACCGCGAGAGCGCCAGCAAACCGCTGAGTTCTACGTGTCCGCAGCCCACCAGTCTCTCCGGATGAGTTCATATCTCAACAAAGCTTCCGTCCGCTCTATCCAAGCCATGGTATTAGTAACCTACTTTCTGATAAACGACAACCACGCCTCAGACGGCTGGGCATTCGCCGGTATCCTCATCCGCCAAGCCTACGCCATGGGCCTCCACCGGGACCCGAACATCGTCTCCCCGCACGCCAGCACCTTCGACAAGCAGCAGCGGCGCAAACTCTGGCAAGCCGTGCTCCTACAAGACACCTTCCTCACAGTCCTCCTCTCCCTCCCCCCCAGTGCAACCCACACCGACGTCTCCGTCGAAGACCTCCAAGACGACGCCTCCAGCATCGCCAACACAAACCCCACTGACACAGCCTACATCCGCGGCTGCTGGACCCTCGCAAATCTAGTCCAGGAAACCGTCTGCTCCCCGCGCTCCCTCGACCTCCCCATCTCCTCCACCCCCCGCCAGAAAGCTAAACTCCTCGCCGATTTCCGCGCTGTCTACCGTTCCTTCCCCGACGTTTTCCGCTGCTGGGACACTGAGACCATCGCGCTGCTTACGCATACGAACAAGCGCATCGTGCGCCAGACGTTATTCCTAACGAGTAATTATTTTCATAATGTTATGTTGTTGCATAGCAGCGCGAGTGATGAGGTTCCGATTAATGCGAGGGGAGCGCTGGAGGCCGCGCATGATGCGATTACGGCGTTTTCTTGTTTTACGAGCTGTTTGATTCCGAAGCGAAGGTGTGGTGGGTGTTCAATCATAGGGCGTTTTTTGGAAGCGCTTTGTATTGGGGAATAATTAAGGATACGGTCAAGGAAGAGGGTGGTCTGGACTTACTAGCCAGGGATCCGTTGTTTGTTAGAGCTAAGGGTGATATTTGTAAGTTGTCCCTCTCCATGTTGCAGCGTGATGATTTTAACTAACGGATTATTCTAGTACGTATGATTGAAGTCATGCAAGCGATGAGTGAAGGCGAGCACGGTTCAGCTGTGGCATTGACGCGGGTATCTGTATTGACGGCCTACTTGTGATTTTGAATTCCTTGCATATACCATCACATGTACGAAAATCTACACGTACATAGTTTGATAAGTTGCGTGTTCAGAGCGTCCCGATTTCTAGCAAGCATTTGAAGAAAGCCAAGGTGTGTTCGCCACAGCTTCCTCCGTAATATTGCCCATCTATCAACGAATGGTACTCCCAGAAAAGCCCATGTGCTCAGTCAAAAGAGAGGAGAGTAAAGACCGAACGCCCTCAATACGCTTTGAACCGACATTAGTGAAAGGGATCTAATCGTGACTTCTCCCACTGCCAAAGCGATCTCTGAGCCAATTCATCGGTCCATTCCCGGAACTATCTCCAGATCGTGAACTCCGTCTCGAGCTTCGAGAATGATCACTGCCACTCGTATTGCCCCGACCACTGCCCCTTCCGGTACTCTCGCGTCTAGCATCTTGCCTCTCCCTATGCCGCGTAAAACTCGAGAAGCTACCCGGCATATCTCTCGACGGATCAGAATCATTGCTTCTTTCTCTAGGCCGCGATAATAGAGGACTACTGCCATCACCCACAATCTGCCAGCGTCTAGTCGAGCCAGTCGGCATCGTCATTGAACCTTGAGTCTCTTCAGTAGGGGAAAGGCGGCCGCTTTGGCGTATGGTATCTAACCTAGCTTCATTTCTGCTGCCCGAGGTATTATCACGGCTCATTCTTGGCCGAACGAGGCCGATTCGGCTTAAGCGGCGTTCACTTCTTGATGCAGGGCGGCTGTTGCTGGAACGGCGGCTGCTGGAGGCTGGAGTGGCTTCACCTTCGATGCCTTTGCGACAAATGGGGCAGGTGTTGTGTTCCGAGAGCCACATAGAGGCACATTGCTCGTGAAACCAATGGGAACAGGGTAGCATTACAACTTCTTCGTCGAGAACTACGTCGTCCATGCAGACGCTGCATTCAGCTTTACCTTCTGGGCCAAGCATTTTCTCGTCTATCTTCTTCTTTGGGAGGGAGGAGATTGCATCCGGGGACGCCGGTCCGGGTGCGTTTGAGGTAGGGTGCTGCTCCATTAACGTTGATATGATCTCATCAAGGGCTTCTTGGCTATATACTGCATCTCCATAACGGGCATTTGCTGGGTTGAGTAGTGATGCAAATAGACCTTGGAGTGGGTTTGGGGGCATACCGGGGCTTCGATGGTCGTGGTCATGTCCGGCGGGTTCACCCATAGCACCGAAGAGATTTCCAATGAGCCTGGGAAGCTGGTCAGGGGGGGGCTCTAAGACTAACAAGAAACAAGGAACCGCCGTTAGGAGAGTTTGGGGTTGGAGCGTACGTAGCTATATCTTCTACTGGTGGACCTCCAGGCTGTGGACCATCTGCACCTCTCGGTCGAATAGGTCCAGAGTGGAATGTAAAACGTCCACCCACAACATTTGGACCGCGAGCTGTTTGAAACGTATTTCCACCAAATTGACCTTGAGAAAATAATGTATCAGTCCCCGATCTTCCAGTTTGGCCCTGTCGTACGGTTGGACCCATCATACTGTTGACCATATTTTGGAAGTCTGCTATGACAGGATCGGGTCCATCTTGTGGATGTGCATTTCTCCGACTGGGTCGGGTTCCGAAAGCAATCCGCGGCGGTCTGGAACTTCGTATAGTCTGTGAGACGAAGACAGAGCCTCCAGGGCCATGCTGGACATGCTCCTCAATATCTGCCTCCTCCGGGTCTGAATCGGTACCATTATGTTGCCACGGGTCATGCCCATGGAGGTCGCGGAAGTCTGGAGGAATCTCGGGTGCTTCATCATGGCCTGGTCTTGGATCGCTCTCAAGACTAACCTGTATCGATATCAGCATATTGTTAAAGAAATATGAGACGTTCCCCAGAAATGAACTTACGATTTCTGTAATATCGCTCTCGCATCTTGGGCACGTCAGGCCGTGCTCATCTTGATACCATTCATGAGAACATTGATGGCAATATACAACATCTCTCGGCCCTAAAGCATTTAAGTGTCTACTTCCGGCACTCGAAGGTTCATCGGCCATGGCGTCTCGGACGCCCTGTAAAAGAGCGAGGGCAGTCAGGCCGACGCTTACAGCCAGGCCTGTGTTGCGTAGTAATCGGAAAGCCGTGGTGAATGAGCTGCCTTCGAAGGCACAGTTGCCACTACTTGGGGGTTCTTATTGAGACGGTTTTCTCAGATTGTTTGCCCTTGCCCGCTGTTCAGCACCTGCCACATGGATATGACGAGGCGCAATCAAGCTGAAAGCTGCGTCGTTGGTTGACCTTGGTGAGGCGCGCAGGATGATCAGGAAGAGGGGTCGTAGATACACTGCATTCGGGCTCGACACGTTGTTCAGGAAGTGGATATTTGAGGATTTATATGGTGAGTATATTCGCGACGGAATGACTATAAGAGATGATAGGTGTAGTCGGTGTCAAATAGATGATGTGTGTCTTGATTAGTTTGATACTTTGTATGCTGGTCTGGTTGTCCGGACTTTCCCAATCAGTTGTGACGCAGATGCAGCTTGGCCGATCGCTAATGACCCCTGTCACTTTATTACTATGGCTTGAGCTGTCGACTTGAAATGTCCGTAATACGGAAGACAAAACGTTTTGATTTTCATTTATATTAAAAGATGATTCGTGGCTTTGCTTTTCAAATGTGATCTATTCGTCTTTGTCCTTTCCATGGACTTCTCTGAGCTTCTCTCAAGAGACTCAGTTCCTTCCAGCCATCAACATCAGAATGAGTCAGCTGTCCCATATCTAGTCAGGGTAGGAACATGAACAATAGTTCTAATGCGCTCGAAAGGGTCTATTCATGATCATACAATTACTTGAGTGGTATATTAAACAAATTCGTGACCATTCATATTCCGATAGCCTATCCTGTCACCCTTTCGGTACCCCGCAACAATTCGTTATCTCTTCCTGTTTCCTATGCCCTTGAATATCATTCCACCGACAACACCAGCAGCAATAGCAACTCCGCTCAGAATAGCAACACCCATCATCCCCTCCTTTGCAACCTTATCGTCGATTAAACCCCTCAGACTGCTAGCTTGCAAGTTCGCCGGTTCTTTGTCTAGCAGTAGATCGTTGTACCGTCTTGCCTCGGCGTAGTTCCCAAGCTTGTAGTTTCCCAGTGCTAGGTAGTAGAGGCATTCTCGTCTTCGTTCGGGGGATGTGCGGAAGATGTCTGAGAGGAGACGGACGCCTTCTTGTTGTTCTTGGCGGACGTTGGATTTGATTAAACCCTAGCAGACGATCAGTATTTGTAGGACACGAGGACGCTCCAGGCTCTTCACTCACCCATGCGAAGTTGAATTTGGTCTGTACTCCAACATGTTCACCCTCCTTCTCGTATTGGGCGCGTAGGACTTGTAACTCGGCCGGCTTTAGTGGACTAAAAGTCTAGTTAGTATAAGTTGCCCGAGGGACACTGCGAAGCATAGCGAGCTTTGCGGGCATTTCTGCAAGCACAGTAATGTCCCAAAGACATGTAACTGACCTTTCTGCATCTGCAGCATCTAAAGACACATATTGTGTTAGCATAGCTGTCTCAAGCTCGAGGGCGTAAAGGAGTATCGCAAACGAGTATGAAGTTGGGCATCCAGAATGCTGCCATCCATAACTTACAGGGTAGAGAGGATCCCATATTGTAAATTCGCTCTTAAGTCAAGTCTGACAATCTAAAAATGAAGAGTATTAGAGGGAAGTTGCGAGGTTTACTTCAAAGATCGTGTGGAGGTTCAAGGTTTCGAGGAAGCTTGGATGATGTGGCGTTGTGGCTTGTGATCTTTTGGTACCGTACGTCATCTGCTGCCCTGCCAACTTCCGAGACCCATAATTTGAGTAAGAAAACATTGGGATTAATACCGAGGCCTAAGTATAACTTCATGAATTCCCTCAAATACATCTTGCGCACCTCGAATACAATCACGCTGCTCCATCGCTTCTCTCAAATCAAACAGACACTCTTGAATATACACTCAAAATGCTTCTCGATGAAGATCCCGCAACAGTAAGTCAACAAACGCCCCTCACAACCACTAAATCTAACAATAAACAGCTCATCCACCACACAATCGGAAACTTTAACATAACACCAGAACAAGCTCGCGGTATCCCGTATCAATGAATCCCTTTCAACCTTACAACAGGCGCGCGAGCTACGGGTTCGTGAAGCAGACAGCGCATTAAAAAGTACGACCCTCTTACATCTATTATTTGGTGTCCAACTAACAAAACAAAAAGAACTCTCTCGCACCCTCACAACCCTCAACAACCACCACAACGAAACCGTCTCCTCTCACTCCTCCACCGCGCACGCCTCCGAAATAGCGACACTCGACACGCAGAAATTTCGTATCGCAAAGACAGCTAATGACCTGGAAATCGAATCCGAGCGCTTATCCTCGCAACTCGCTGACTTGCAATCTCGACTGCAGGAGCTAGAGCAGCAAGGTGTGGAAGGAGGAGATAATGTGAAGAGAGGACTCGTTGATGATGAGATTGGACTCAAATTGAAGGTTTATCGCGGCTTGGGGATTGATATTGAGAGGGATACTGAGGGGGGAGAGTATAATAAGGCGATCGTGAGGAATGGGAAGGAGGGGGATGTGCATATTGTTAATATGGATGGGAAGTTTTTCGAGGTTCTTTTATGCGAAT
>QGMJ01000591.1:0-20979 GCA_007821545.1 Lachnellula subtilissima
GGCTGGGTCTGTGGATGTGGTGACGGTTGCTAGTATGGACTTTCTATACCTTTGTTATTCGGAATATTCGAAATATTCTATTTCTGCTTGAATCAACGTCGGTGTGCTGACTCGTGCTTTATTTAGTGGCTGTGAGTACTGAGTCTTGCTTGCTTGTTCTCATCATTGTTACTGATTGTGAAAGGTCCATTGGTTCGACTTGACCAAATTCTACTTAGAAACAGCAAGAGTACTGAAGCCAGGAGGTACTTTAGCTCTATGGACCATTGGTAAAAGCCCATCTTATCCCGAAACCTCAAAAAGCTAATCTGTGAGTTTCCACTGTAGCCTCCGGCTTCCCACGTATGTTTTATCTATCCCTTGATTACTATTTCCTTGCTTTCCTGACAGCTAATGCTAGATCCCGATCAACCCAACGCAGCAAAGCTTACGGAAATCATGCTGCATTTCGAGCACGTTGTAATAGGCAAGTATCAGATGCCAGGCAATTTACTGTCGAGGGGAATGTATGACAAGCTGCCTTTGCCGTGGACTGTGTCGCCGCCAGTGCCGGGCTTTTCCAAGGCAGACTACGTCAAGCTCGACTATGACAGAAATGGGGTTCTGAGTAATGGCAAGACGTTCTTCTCCGGTAGTAAAAGTCAGTATTCCATTCCATTCACCACGCATACTGTTCTTTGATTGCCTCGCCCAGCTTCATTCATAAACCATAATGCTGCTGCAGATTGCTGAGTGATGTCTATATATCTAGGAAGGAACCTCGCGGAAGTTGAGCAAACCTTGGGGACGGCCTCGGTGGTGACGCGATGGAGAGAAAACCATCCTGATCTCGTTGGGACAGAGCAAGACTGCGTGAAGTTGTTCGTTAAAGACCTGCGCGAAGCTTTGGGAGGAGAGGAGGAAGTGGACAGTGGGGGTGCTACGACGATTATGCTGTTTAGGAAGGCGGCTTGAGTGCGCGTTGACTGCTATAGTAGTCGTGAGGTCTTTCGGGAGCGAGCCCGGGAAATAGGTTGTTAATAGTAGCCTTGCTAAGTTGCTATCTAAAGTTCTGTCGAGGATTGGCAATACAGAGGCATACAGAGAAGCTACTGTACCTCAAAGATAGGAGAGTACTAGCAGCAGTAACGAACATACTGCAAAGCAATAGTATTAGCAATGGTATTAGCATTAGCATTAGCATCCCTCCCTCTTATTATTGTAGTCCCGCTGGTGCCGCTACACCTCTCATACAACATCCCGCTCCGGGCAAAGAGTCAAAGTCAAAGTCAAGCACATAAACTCTCCATCGGCCGACTTTTGATTACTACTAAATCTACCCAAGCAAAGCATGCCGCATGCACTGTACAGTACTGTACCCCCCGCTTCGATGCAAATATTCGCCTATTCCGCCCCTTACAGAAGTCTGCAGTACTGTATCTATCCCACCTTGCAGCACAGGCGCAAATACAGGCACAGGCACAGGGTCTTTTACCCCTCTTTACAAACAGGGGTCAAGTCCCGAGACGGGACGGGACGCGCGAGATTGGGGTGATGGCTGCAGCATGCATACTTTATCAAGAGGGGTTGAATCACATGACCGGAGCAAAGATCCACTCCACCGCTTTGGAATTTCATGGTTTACTCCCGGAGGTAAAGTGAGTTCTGTAGAAAGAGCAATGTGATTGTTTGTTAATTGAACACGAACAATTTTCAAAGGTACGCACTTTGGTAGATTGAAGCTCACTCATCACACCCGTGTGCTGACTTGGCTTGGGCTGCCGAACAATTGATCGCGAGCGAGCATTAGTGAGAGACGCCCCTCTCATGATTGGCTAATCCCGTGCAAGAAAACGCGAAAATGCGCGTACTAGTAGTATTCAACGCGTAACGCGCTCTATGTAATTTCAGGGTCCTCATGCAACCACTCACACCTCGCAGCAGAGACATCCCATCTTGAAGGGGGATGATTTCACATTTTCCTTGCGCCTCAGTGAGGGACCGAGGGGGGAAAGGGCAAGCCACATACTTGCCCTGCAGCATCTCGGTATGTATGAGTTTTGGAGCCGATAAGATAGATACTGTAGGTAGATAGGCAAGGTAGATGCTGGGGAATAGAAGTAAAGGAGGGGTTGAGACATGCATGGTGAGATAGATCAATGGTCTTTCCCATAATGATAAATTGGGGGGAGGGAAGGGAAGGCTACAGTATCAGTGAGGGAGACGCGTAAAGTGGTTTTGTACTGTAGAATGGGATGGCTATCCGGGTATCGTATCCATGACTGGCGTTGCAAAACGGTAAAATCAGATGAGAAGAGTAGTATGTTAGTCATGGGTTTATTGTGTAGTATGGTGGATTATGTTTGTATATCAATCGAGCATCGAGAAATGATTCCCAGATCGAAAGATCCTGATCCTGGGCTCAAGGACGGCGAACTAGAAGGGATGCCCAGCTCTAGGGACGGCAGCGGGCAGGCACTACGCGGAAGCTACTCTAGACTTCCTGCTCGATTTTTCACTGTTTTCAATTCGAATATGATTTCAGAGGTTGAGGACAGAAGATTCAGAGGTCGAGTAGTACTGTACTGTAAAACATTAATCATGATGGAAGGAGGGAAGGTCCCATGGGTCCCATGGGTCCCCTGCTTAAATCGTCACTTCTATTCTTCCATGTTGGAATGGAAGAATACGATATTTTCGAAAGCACGGGACAAAGGGGAGAGAAAAGTCGGACAAAAGAAGACAGACCATTATGAGACATGGACGAAATCGATTGTGTAGTGCCAACTTGATGGACTAAAAGACAATAATTGAGCAGTAACCCTACCTCCTTGAGAGCTAGACTGAGATCTGAGAAGGTCCCACCCACACTTCAAGTCGCATCCATCACGCGGCCATGCTGGTTGCAGGGAGTGGTGGTGGAGGTGGTGGTGGTGGTGGTCCAGTTAGTGAGCATTAAGACGCTGCATTATATCACGGCCCGCCCGCCCTCAACCGCTGAGGCCGCCTTCTTCCCTTCACACATCCATCCCGGACCTGCATATCACCCCTCGCAACGCATCTACACCTCACAACAGCGTCGCAAAGAAACAAATTCACAGCCAACGACACTTCTCGATCGGCAGAATCCAGCCATCTAATTTTCATCCCTCTTATCCAGCGTTGAGGACCTCCGACCGCAGCCGGCGCATCAATTGCGCTCGCGGACTCGCTTCTGTCGCATCGACTTCTCCAACTCCAGACCAGTACAACTCATCCGCAACCCCCTCACCGCGATCGCAATCATGCTACTCCCCTCAGCCATAGGCTGCGACTCGTCCTCCCAAAGCGCGCACAAACCGCGTCTTCAAACCTCCCTCTTCGCCTCCCCACCGCTCTCACCGCCGCCCTCCTCCGGGGGCCCAACGCTCAACAACCTCTACTCGACCTGCCGCGCCCTGCAATCCATGCTCACCACACCCAACCAACTGCCCTCTCCACCCACTACACACGCTGAAGTCCCCGCCGCAGCGTCGCCGTTGAAACTGCGTCTGCGCGCGCGTAGGACGGATGACTTGGCGCAGGCGCAAACGCCTAGGAAGAAGATCACGAAGCGCGGACCGCCGCCGAGAGGCATCAATAAGAGGCGGCGAGTGGCGGACGACGACGATATGAGCCATGGGCATGCGCAGCAGGAAGACGAAGACGATGCGAGTGTTGCTGCACTGGAAGAGAAGGAGGATGACGAGAACGGGCCGCGCACACCAAAGCGCGCACGTCTACTCGCGCCGCCCGTTCTCCCACTCGGTCTTGAGCGCGGTGACTTCCACTCGCTACTCCCTGCCTCCACTCCGCAGGAAAACAACGAAGTGCTGCCGAGTATAGAAGACAACGATGCACAGCGGAGCGATTTCTGGTCTACAGAAGAAGACCGACTACTCGTAGAACTCGTATTGGAGAAACTCAAGCTCACAAAGAGCGATTGGCAGGACTGTGCGAGGAGTCTGGGCAAGGATAGGGGGACTGTGGGGAGGCGGTGGAAGAGCCTGATGGGGGGTGGGGAGGTGGGGTTGAAGCACAGGCCGAGGAGGGCCAAGTTACATTCTACGTGGAGATGATATGGTTTCTTCTACCTCTAATAACTCCTTCTCTTTCGTCATCTATAGGACGGGACTTTTAGACTTGGGATTTGGATCGGGAATAGGTCGGCGTTGAATTCGGATTCGGTTTTGGTTTCGGTTTGGTTTTTTGATTATTACGATACGATATCCCAGAATGCATGCATGCATGCATGCATACAGACATGCTTCTATTATTACATTACATTGCAGTACAGTACTGCTCAATATAGACCATACCACTTACTCTGCATCACTCTGCATCACTCTGCATCACTCTGCATCACTCTGCATCACTCTGCATTTCTCATTCTCTTCTCTTCAGCTGACCTGGTTTTCTTGAAACTTGCAGATGGGTACGTACTACTTACCTAGGTACTGTAGATAGTTAATATATAATAGCGCTGGACTGGACTAGACTGGACTGGACTCACATGTGAGCCTTCTCCGTGAACTATATTCGAAACTTAGTTACTGCGTTGGGTTCAGGGGTCATCTAGGTACTGTACTATAAGGGTTATCGTGAGAGAGTACTAGTAGGTAGGTATACAGTGCAATAAAATATAACAAAATGAAAACGAGCTAGAGCAGTTTAAATGAACGGGTGAGGGTTCATAGACCTGTCTGTCTGTTTGTCTGTCCGTACCTCGGGACTACAAGTTAGCTTGGATTTCAGAATGGATCGTTGTATCTAGGAACACGATACGTTCCGGATTTCCTTCGTTTCGTTTCGAGGCTTAGTGGTGGTTATATGCATGATCGTTTGTTACTTACTGTACATGTACATGTATTTCGCCGCGCGCGTGGGGGAAGAGGTGGTGATGGCGGTGGGAGTAAATATGTGAGTAGTAGAGTATGCAGGCGCTGTTGTATGTATATGTATATGGTAGTATAGTCGCTTTATATGTATGGTATGGTATTACAACCTAGAATCCCCAGCCCGTGTCCCAAGTATATACATATAATATATTCCCCATATGCAATGCTTGCTTTACCCATTACCGCTAACTATCTAATTAGTACCTAGCCCCTTCTGCCATCCAACCAACCCCCAAAACTCCCACCAAAGTGCAGATCGATTTTAAATGTATGCTATATTATACCATATCCCGCCCATCCTTCCCCCCCGCATGTGCATGTGCTTCCTCACTCAAAACACTAAACCGGTCCTCACATTCCGTCCGCGTAACCTCCACCGTCCTCTGCACCTGAATGCCCCCATCCTCCCTCTCGCACGTATCCCCAAACGGGTCTTTACTCCTAATGCTCGTAGTAGTCGCTGTGGTATGCGTCTTAGGTTGCAATTCCATATGATCCGATACCGTGGACGCGGATTTCGATCTCTGGTGTTCGTGCTGAGTGCTCTGCTGCAGATACCCCCGGCCAGCAGCAGGGTGCGAGGGTTTCTGCGACTGCGAGGTACGGGTGCTGAGCGAGTAGAAGTTGCGAAAAAGGGGCCGCAGCGTTGCGGCTGAGGCGGCGATTATGCCGAGGCCCGGCTCGACGGTTGACCAGATTGCGATGTCGATGGTGTTGAAGAGGAAATCTTGGGTTAGGCCGAGCACTTTGATGTAGGGGATTCGGATCATGGCTGCTATGCCGGCTCTGGGGTTTGTTAGGATAGGTGGGGTGGTGGGAGGGAGGGGAAGGGACGAACAGCAGGCCTAGAGATAGAATTGCGGCAACGGATGTTTTGGTTCTGGTGTTCATGTGTAGGTTCCATATTAAGGCGATGGGTAGGAGACCCAAGATCCTGCCCCGAGTTAGCATAGTAAGAAGGGAAGCGTTGGAGAGAGCCAAAGAGTCTCGGGAGCCGACATATGGGCTCCTAAAACAACTCCCAGCTCCTCACGTTCCATAGAGGAAACAGCTTTTTGTATGAGATAAGCCTACCAATCTGCTGTGAAGTTGACCACGCTATGGGTAACGCTGGCATCAGGCACTATGGCAGGATTGATGCACGCACCATCCAAGCCTTCATACTGGCCCCAGAAGAACGAAACTGGAGAGCATTGGAAGATGATGAGGAAGAAGTAGAAGGTTGAGTAGGCCAGCATCATGGCGAGAGCTGCGTAAATGATGATCTTGTGAACGGTCTTGACACATATCCGCAGAAGGAAAACGGCAATCGAGAGACGAACAAAGACTAGGGTAATGGTGTATAAAAGCTCGCAGAGCCACCAGAAAAACAATGCCTTTGGGATATCTTGTGGCGAAATATCGAATGTATGTTTGCCGGTGCCGTGTTTTATTCCCGAGAGAGAACAAGCAGTGTATGAAGTAAAGAGCATCTAAGTAATGGTTATTAGAACCGATATTCCATGAGGGTAAAAATTGGACATACCAAAGAAATTATGAGGAGATAGTCGTCAGCTCCCCAGCTTTTGGACAAGAATGACTTGACATAAACCCTAAGTGCAACGAATAGCCAGGTGAGTCCCAAGAACAAGCCAAAGACAACCGCTAACTCGAGATCAGCCCTGCCTAGAAATAACCCTTTGACCTGAGACACCCACCAAGTTCTGGTCCTCGGTTTTCGCCCATGTTGATCAGATTGGAAGGATCGTGATCGTGTATACACTCATAACAATTGAAAAAGAAGCCGCCACACCATCAAAACCGCATAAATATGTGAAGAGGACAAGCAATAGTCTTTAAGTCAATTGCACCAACCGCAATCCCAACCATTCCGCTTCATCAGATGTCCAATACCCTGTATAGCATGATATTCAGAGACAGAGACTTCTCCACCACCAATGGAAATGAGAACCGAGGACGAGTACTTCCGAACGGCCAAAACCTGACGACTTAGAGATGGCATCGATCTCTAGTTGTCTAGATAACCATGTTCATTCGATACATCAAAAGTGCCGTCCCCAACTTTAGGATCAAAAACCTTAAATGAAGCGGAACATGACATTCGGAAAATTTCTACCGGTAAATGCGATATGACCTGGATTGATCGATCCAGAACCAACCATGAGATGGATACAAGCTTTGGATAGAACTGGTGGAATCGGCGGCTTAAGAAGACACGGCCTCTAATCCAAGAGGAGTAACAATGCCGGTAGATGATGCCCTACGGACTCCTGGGTCTTGAACTCGAGACCACGCCGAAAACAAATTCTTCTGGTGGAATAAATTAGGGATTGTATCTACCGGTAGGCAGGTACTTCTCCTGCACCGAAATTCCAAGAGCTATCGATTAGCGCTTGCTGAAAGTTCTACTGCAGCAGCACTCCGAAGTGTACTCTCGACTGCGACACTTCCCTCATCACTCATATCATTGAAACAGACCAATAAGATATGGAATCAACTGCTCACTCTCTGCTTCTAGAAGTTCCATACTCCAGGAACCGGGAAAAGGTTTCATAAGCCATTGCCTCCGAACCACGAGATGAGGTGAAGCTTTTGCTTTCCAAGATCTGGCATGTGGGATAAAGAAAAAAGAAAAAAAAAGAGAGGGGAAAGGATAGGAGAATCGAGAAAATGTAGGATTACAATACTGGTTTTGGTATGTTAAGAGGACACAATAGCTGAAGTGTTTCCTTTTGGTTGGGTCGATAGGACGCGTGAAGAGCTCAAAATCAAAGCCAAATGCCGAAAGTTTCAAGAACACGCCGAGCCATCATCCTCAAATCACATGCTTCAACACAATTCAACCACCTTCTCTCTTCAATGATTCTTCACCCCCATTATTTCGTTCCTTTCTCACTCCCAATTTTACACACATATATATATATATAAATTGTCTCATATCTTCTACCAGTCATTATCTTCATTCAGTGCAGTAATCAATCACGTGAACCCCCTCCCCTTTTTCTGACGCAGGGGTTCCCCAAAGCTCCTACGAATGAAACTCTGGTGCCAAGCGTCGTGTTCCTCACATGTTATTGAGAGTTGAAACGGACGTACATATTGGATGTTCGAGTCTTGGCATGATGAAACGGGTAGGAGTAGGCTGGGATTTCGTTGGAGGGGTTGTTTGTGCGTTTTAGTTTCCGTGTCTATAGTCAGGTAGCCAGGGTAGGTAAGATAGCCAACGTCAGAGAGAGCTCTAGGAACCTAGCTTCAGCTATCGGTACCTTAGGTAGGCAGGGCAGGTTTCGCTAGGAGAGGAGAGATAGGAGGGACGGGGAACGATAGAGTTTAAGTGTGTTTATTTCGCACATCTCATGGAAACTTTATTCGTCATAACTTCGCAGTAGGATCTTCTATAATTACAAATTGTATGTCTCGCCAAAAGCCCCCTTTACTCGCCCATTATTATTCAACCACCCAAGCCAAAACACCATTGCTTGACCCATTAATCAGCCATTATTGTCCCCGTAAGCCGTTATTGCCCCCAAAACCCTACAAGAAGAGTGCGAAAGCAGCAGCAGCGCCCAGCAACGAGCCCATCGAAACAACAGTCTTAGCTCCCGCTCCAGTGAACGGAGCAGCGCCTGTCCCAGTCGTCGGTGTCGTCGAACTGCCCGCACCACCGCTCGATGTAGTCGAGTTGGCTGCGCAGCTCGAGTTCGAGCTAGCAGGAGGAGAAATTGATCCAGCGAGAGCGAAGTTGGCACATGTGATTCTGGTCTTGTTCGCGAAGTGGATGACGAAGGAACGGTTGCCGAAGAAGGATCCGAGACCTGGGACTGTGGTCGCGAAATCTTCTGTGTAGGTCGCGACAAAGGGGTCTTGTTCGATCTTGCCATGCTTTCCTGAGAGATCGCCCACTTGACAGGTCTGAGGAAGAGATGCGTCGCAAGCAGGAGTCTAGTCATATTAGCATTTTGGAAGCGGAGGATGATTTGGGGGACTGTTTACCTCGCCGCGGATGAATGGGTCAAGGTGGCCTAAGGTGCTGGTGCAGTTGCCATCGGCTGGAACTGGAGCATCATGAATATGGTACAGGAATGGACCTCCAGAGGTCGGCAGGTTGGAGAACGAGACGGAGATGGAGACACCGATGCCGTTGGGGTTTGCGGTAGCAGCGACTGAGCCCTTGATATTTCCACGAGGATCATCGGGATTGTTGAATTCCGTGGTTGGGAGACTCGCGGCATAAACAACTCCTGGGGGATTGTTGGAGACGACTGTAGCGTTGCCAAGTGCTCCCGTTGTGATATTCTGTGCGCCCACGCAAGACAGTAGAGCGGCCAAAGAGACCGAGATGAGGGTGATTGCAACCATGTTGAAAGTTGTGAATTTGTTCTAGGAAGTTGCGGTGATGGAGGTTGAGGTCGGCACTTCGATCTATAAATAAGGGTCAGCCATGGAATGGAACACTCGCGTTCATGATTCACAATACACATACCAGAGTGAATAGACAAGAATCAGCAACAATTAGGTAGATCCACAAGCAGATTCCCTAGATTATGTATCCCCAAAACGAATGTTGGAAGTGCGGTGGAGGTGGTTTTGGGCGGTTGGGTTGCTTTTGTTTTATCAAGGGGAAGGTAAACAAAGTTTGGGAAATTAGGATATTACCTTTATAGAAAGCACTGCGTCCGGTACGTACTACATCAATCACATATCAAGATGACACCCGGACGCCCGGACATGCACAAAGCACTGACCCCTGCTGCGCCTACCATCAGTTCCACCCTCTAAAGTCACATCTCAGGCAGTCAGATGTGTTGGAGTTTAATCAGTGAGAACAAACGATCCTCTCAAGCCACAATGTTTAATCAATCAGGGCCAGGGGTAGCTCCCCGGTGCGTTTGGCGGATGCGAGCACGGGTACCCAATCGAACTTCTTCTCTGTTTGTTCGTTTCATACTCAACCTCCGTCTGGAGACTGGACAGCACATCGTGAAACGGGGCTCGCGAACTTGCAGAATCAGCGCTTCAGCCCCCATCAATGATTAATAAAGGTATTCACCGAAGGACTCTATGAGGTATTTAGACCTTGCATTTTGAGAAACGCACTTCTCACGGCTTTAAAAGGATTCGATATAAACCATTTATCCAAGACAAATATCATCCGTGGCCGGCAGCCTTACGTCCCCCTGCCTAGCATAAAAAGGGATCATCGTTGGGGATGCTTCTATGCCTGTGCAGATTTGGCGCTTTGGCCACGAACGTGCTCCATTAGGCGCCATGGATGACCTCCGACCTCTATCCGGCCTACTTTATTTGTCTTACGCTCCTCCCCTCCACTAGGTAGGCTTGGTGGAAATTCTAAAAATGTGCGTCTCCAGCGTTTATGGAAGAGGAAGGATTCTCGATTGCGCTTCCAGTGATTCGGTAGGTATTTTGGGTTCGACTAAAATAAATGTTAGGGACTTTGCCGTGGTTGGGTGTAAGATCCGGCTGGCGATAGATATTTCCGACTTCAAGCGGATTTTACGACAACCAAGTCTCGTTAGGAACGGCAGAGACAGTTCCCGAAAGTAACGGTAAGTTGGTAATCATGAAGTGGTAACCCCGTATTAAGCAGTCCCGTGTGTTGGTGTGCCCGGATTTTCGTTTCACCAAACCCCTCCCAATGGACCCTACATATCTCGAAACAACTGACAGCGCGGTCAGATGGAGATCTGGCCATAGGCGAGGAGACAAGCTTTTCTTCCACAGCGATCAGTGCAAATCAGTTTCGGATACTGACAGAAAGCTTGTCCGGTCTGAAAGCAGTCTGGGCAAATCGGATACCGGCATGTCCTCAAGTTGTTGCTACTAAAGAGTAATCATAAACCCTAAGATGGTATCAAGCAGTCATCCAAATGCTTACCCTAAACCACCCACAATGCATTTAAGCTCCTAATCATGTCAGACGGTCCGCCTAGACGAGGCCACATTATATAGCTAATCTATATAAGGTATGATTTGACGAAGCTACCAGCAGTCCAAAATAATCATATAGTATGCATGTAGGCCATGAGCTCGCGAAAGTTCTTGGTAACTAAGGATCAAAGGTCGATACACCGCGAATCACATATATCGCAAACATATTCCAAGGCAGAGTTTTTTTAATACTGCGAAAACTCCAAGTCGATAGTGACGACCTAAGATTGATAAATACCTTGCGAGAATATACCAAGGGACTTTGACATCTCTGAGTGTCTCGCGTACAATGAGAATTTGACGGCAAGTCGCAGCGAAACAACACAACTTCATCCCCAGGTGAAGATGACGCATGTTCAAACGGCGTGTTACAGTCATGGGTGTCAAAGAATCTTAAATGGAAATGCAGAATATGATTCGTAAATACCATCAGGAAAGCGGAATAAGAAGTCATCAAGTTTTAGAGCAAGCCGTGGAGAACTTGTCCTAGCTCGAGGTAAAAAGTTTGCTGGATAATAATGAGAGAAATGGATCTTGCACAGCATTGAGACTAGGACTGGCAATGAAAGTTATTAGAAAAGAAATGACCGATTGAGGCAATAGCCCGCGACTGTCACTGGCCGGTGTCAAAATAGCGAGGATCGAGTGTTCAGCAGGGACTTGCAGAGCAAGCTTGACTGTCGTGCACATAGTTAGAAATTAGACAATTTCCCCACACTTTCAAGAGAATTCCCATCAAAGTCGTATCTATTTGATCAAGAAGAATGAGCTGCTTGATATTTGCGATTTTGAAAGCAAAAGAGTTGTATGTATCAGTGGAATTTCGACGTGAGATGGTGAAGAGCTTGAGCTATGCTGTGGAAAGTATTGGCTACTCTGGTTTCGGTTAGCGTACTACAAGCTACACTCGTCACCACAACAGCTCAGCTCGTAAGATACTAGGCAACGTCAGAATCAGCCTCATCACCAGCTCATCCACTCGCTCATCAGACAACCAGCCAGGGCAAGAGCCGCATCTCAGTTCCTCCACATACATCTTCCTCTACACCGCCATCATGAAGCCCGTCGTGGGGGTTATGCAAGCTTGGTCTTGGTCAGTCAGCAGCTTCTCTCCTCTCCTCTCTCCTCCATCCAGAAACGGCTCCGGCTCCAACAAGCAGACTTCAAGGCTAATGCGAACGCGATACAGCATCGTCGTCTCGGTATTCGCCATTGTGATCCTCTCCGTCATCGGCGCCCTGTTCAAAGCAAACAATCATAGCATGGTAGGCACAGTCGAGGACCCAGAGAACGGCGCCGCAGTTGCCGCAACTGTCTTTTCTGCTGTCATTGTATACGCCGTATGTCACCCCCCCAAAAACAAACAAAACAAAACAAAGCAAAAACTCCCGTCTCTCTCTACAAGTACACAAACACATCCTGACGTGGGGTTCTATTCTGTGCTATAGTTGTTCATTGTCGGCTGCGGGTTCCAGGCATACTTGCACTTCCGCGATAATCGAAGAGGGGCGATATCCCTCTCATAACGAAACAGAGCGAAACAGAGCGAAACAGAGAACAGTATATAGGGGTTAGAGATACAGCTTGGGAGGGCGACAGGGAGGCGTTTGGTGTTATGCGATATGTCATGGATCATTCTAGGCCAGAGTGGTGCTAGCAGATGTGAATATCAGTCGTGTCCTGCGAATCGAGGAGACCATTCCCTACCTACATTTGTTCAGATTAGAGCTTTGCGGGAGACAGGGGAATACATGGATATTGTGCATAGCAGCTCCGTATGTTTTGTCGGCGAGACTGCTATATACAGTCAGCTTATGGAGTACTTTTCAACCCCTCCTTCGTTCTATCTTCCTTACTCCGAAAATCTATCTTATTACGATGAATGCGATCTTCTGCAGGCAATGTATCTATCCAGACGCCGACAGTTACCAGACGTCTATCTCCGGTTGAAACTCTATTGCGTGAATTCTGCCCGTCCTCAGTGATCCATTGTTTGTACGGCAAGTGCTCGGAGGTGTTGTGGACTTTCAATGTGACGAGTTCTTGTGGTTTCTTGTTTCAACGTGCTACTTAGCTCTGTTCGTGAAACTCAGTGCAGTGGGGAGGATGTCAAGTATGGTTGGTTGATTGATTGGTAGCAAGGTGACTCGAACTTTTATTCACAAGTGGTTTGCATGGATGCGAGTACCTATCTAACTTCTATAGTCGCGAAAGGACTGTCAATTATAAACCCTTAGGCCCTATATTGTGCTTCCCTATGCTGGATACACAAAGCGACATTTAGCTTACTCTTATCCCTTTTTAATGTTCCCGCTACCTAGCACACTACAAATTGCGTGCCGCTTTTTTTTCTGTCCACCAGATGGCTTCTTCCTTTTTCAAATGTGTTTCTTGACTCCACGATGAGGTACTTGCGTCCTGTAGGCCGGAAGTGGTTAGCTCATTTCCCATCGAATACTTTATCTCTGCCGAAATTTTATTGATTCACTTCCCTGCTACCCTGAAGCAGCGATCTCAATGCTCGGCAACCTCGTATTGCCATGGTCTGCTCGCTATACCTACGCGCTTTATCATTGCATTTCGATCAGTAGACCCGAAAATCAACTCAGCCAAATCCACAAAGAATTCCTTGGGAAATTGGCGCTGCTTCCTCCGAAAAACAGTATGGCAAGTGTAGCAAGCACACTGATGCAGAAGGAGTTTTCGGAGCGGGCTTCCTTCGCAGGTGTTTTCGTAGACATATCTGATACAGCTTGTGGACGTAACCATAGTCTCTTGATTTATTTCTTCAAATGTGCGGACAATGAGGTTCTGGAGTCCGGGGAGAAGCAACTTGTCTGGCTGAAAGAGTTATTATGGTTCTGTCTGCCATTGCTTCACGATGTCTCAATAGAAGGGCGAAATTTGACTTGCCTGCAAGGACCCAAAGGCGGCAGAGACTCAAGCCTTCTTCACTTTTCTTTGGATGACCTTTTTCATATCGGCATATGTCCAATTGTTGCGTATAGAGCCAGTCCACAAGCAATCGTGCGACAGGTTCAGTAACTTCCTCCAAAACATAAGTCTGCGTCTGGCCTTCGACAAACTCGCTGTTGAAAGCTGCCTTCAGTACTGGGGAGTAATGGCACGCAAATTCCTTATGGAGGATAAATTTCTTCTTTTCAGGGCCGACCTCAAGCGTTACGAGCTCTGTTGGGTTTCTGTTGATCAGTTAGCGCCTTCCTGAATATTATGGGGGTACAATGCCTTACGAGAAGCTGGTGCCAGGCCCCCTCGGCTTCTTCTTGTCATCTCTTCTTTTGTACTTCTGGGCTGGTGAATCTGTCATAGTTTTGGAAGATTGACGGCAGTGATTTTGTCGAGGTGAGACAGTAAACCGAAGGATAGCGCAGACTTGCTTAGCTACGAAGAAAATCACCTATGTCCTTGCGCTGGACGGCGTTCTTGATGTAGAGGCCGAAATGTTGCTGTTGCTGTTTGTTGTTGAAAGGTGTTCTAGGTTTGAGGAAGGAGAAGACCTACCGTATATGGCGGGGGCCTCGCTTATTTCAAAGAGCAGAAGGTGTGGAAGCGACGACCAGTTGCAATTCACAGGTGTCGCATGGGAAGAAATTGAATGTCATCACAGGGAATACATTCGGTGGACGTGTGAGGAGGAAGGAAGAAGATATCTGCCAGGCGTTATCTGGGTTATTATGTGCTGTCTGCCAAGCTAAAGAATCTAAGCCCTAGCCATCTATAGCACCATTTCCTTCCCTTCGTTAATACTTGAGCAAAATACATATATGTGTTGGAGTAAAAAAGCATTACCAATGACGTAGTGTAATAAACACTCGGCAATGAAGTCTCCGAAACACTACTGTACGGTGGGAAAAACGCATCGGTGTATTACTTCTCCAGAACGTGGTACTGGCGCCAGTTTGTCCCCGTGCCAAATGCCTTCTCCGTCTCCCCGATCCTAAAGCTCGTTTGGTATTCTAAAGCTAGCTCACGCAACATCTCCTCCGGTACGTTGTCTGAAAACTTTAAGTAAATTATTCGGGGATATAGCATGCACACAGATGTAAGATAAAACGCCGCAGCAAGGATCCCGTCTCAGTCTCCTTATACACGAACTTGAGAGTGCTGATCAAGAGCAATTTGCTCTCCTGGACGTGCTGGTGCAATAAATGGATTATGGCATTCTGTAATCGAGGAATCCGAAGCTTGTCGGCCAGCATATGAAGTTGGATGAGTATCAGATGTTTGTCTTGAAGTTTCTTCGGCTCCCAGTCATCGTGGTCGAGTAGTTGTTGAGAGTAGAGCCAATGAACAAAGACTCTTCCGGTGGTCTCTCTAGGCTCCTTGAGGGTGTAAGTCTGCGTCTGACCTTCGATGAAGTTGCTATTGAGAGCTGCTTTGAGGACTGGGGAGTGGTAGCAGGCGAATTCTTTATGGACAACGAATTTTATCTTCTCCGGGCCAAATGCGAGGGTGATGAGCTCGGTGGGATTTATATTGCACGTTAGAATGAGCTATGTCACGAAAACGCATATTGCTCACCGGAAACTCGGGTTGGGAGCCTTTGCTTTCTTCTCGATCTTCGCTGGTATTGGAGATGGCAGTGACGATCCTTGCCCAGCTGATGGTGCTGCTGGCTTCGAATGCACATAAGTCCCACGAGAAAGGTCATGATTAAAGATAAAGCCTGATCCAGACACTGTCCGCTGCAGATGTATCAATAATGAATGCCTTGAAGCCAGAAGATTGACAAGTCACCAGTATCCTCGATCCAGAAGAATTATGAATAGCCGAAATATGATGCAACAACAAGCTACATCCAACCGAGGCACGGCGATGATTGCTTTCGAGAGTCGTTGCCGAGAGTCTCTTCGTTGAGCCTGGCTTTCTTCTCCGGCATTCGTTGGTAAGACAGAGCGGTATGTTGTGGATGCGGAGAGGTTTTCAAGTGTTGCGAGGAAGTCAAGGAGAATCGATCTCGCTCAATTTCGAGGGGTGCGGGGTGCGGCGACGAGTTGCATTCGATGTAATGTTTTCTCGGGGAAGTTTCTAGAATCACAAGAGACAAGGAAATGGTTATTAGGGTTTGATATTGTGAGTCTGTATCTGAATTATGCACTTCAATGTGCGATTGGTGCTCCGCGAAGGACAACTGATACGTAGAACTCCACTTTGCCCCGTAGAATTCCCCTCTAAAGCCCCTCGACACTCCTGAAATGAAAGTTGTAGACTCTGGAAGTCGTTTGAAAGGTTATGAATGGGATGATATGCTTCCAGGAGCTTTTAGAAGAAAGCCTTCCTCCAGTACATCCAAATAATGATCCGTGACTTTGATATTGCTCGCTATTCGCCGCTCCTGAAAATCAAATTAGCTCCAATCCAAAGAAGAAATGACTGTGTAGTATTTAACTTGCCTCTGCAGATATGAACCGTCTTTCGTAGTTCCAAGCAATGGTTAGACCAAATAGATTTCCATGTTGTTGGCCATATCAATCTCGTCTTCCACTGAACTGTTTTTGGGTACTCCCTGATATTTCCTGAGAACCTCGACCAAAAACTCACTGGGCGTGAAGCTATCATAAAATATGAACAGAGGATCATCAATATGTTTAACCCAGAAATCAACTAGAAATTTGCGAACTGGGCTACCGGCGGAAGTGTTTGCGTAGGCGTAGGTCAGACAGCTCGGATAGTCAAAGTCATTTCCAGCGAACTCGCAATGTTCATACCCCCGAGTCTCATACCACTTTTTGATTATCTGGTTCTGAAGAGCCTTGATTTCCAAGACCTCTGCAAGTACCCAAAGCTGGACAAAGTCTTCATGTTCATGATGCACGTCCCATTTGGTATCAAGCTTTCCAGTATAGATCCAGTGGACTAGAAGCCTGCCAGCGTCCACCTTGAATCTGTTACTGAATCTATAAATTTTAGTCGGGCCATTGAAAGTGGCCTTCAAAACTGGCGAAGCGGTACAGGCGAACTGCTTGTGAACCATAAATGCTTTGACGTGGCGACCGAAGCTGAGGGTGACGAGCTCTGCCGGAGTCCTAATCACCTCACAGATCAGCGTTGCTTTGGAAATAGCGGGCTCTGATATCAAGATCAGGAATAGGGTATTATCTTACGAGAAACTCTCACCACAATCCATCTCGGAAGCCATGGCTAAGTTGCTCGTGGTAATGGTGGTGACGGAGGTGATGGAGGTCTCAGAGCCACGTTGTCGTCTTTGAATTTGCGGGTTGCGAGACGAGTGGAAAGTTGAGGAAGTGAGAAATTGCTTTTCTCATTGCGGAAAAGTGAATTGACAAGGCAGTGGAGATGCAAATTGAATTCTAGACCTAGTGCTTGCAAACGAATATAGTTCCAATCTTTTGCTTCATCTGAGTGATATCAGGTATTTTGCATTCTGGTAACTCGATGGCAGTGGTGATCATGTTTCAAGAAAGATCCAATATTGAGGGAAGCGCAAATTTGAGAGTCGAAGGAATTGCATGTTACGATATATGAAAGTTGAACCTATGTAAAAGCCACGCTATGAATGAGTTGCTATCAGCTACAAGGGAATAGCTCCTTGAATTTTGCCACCATTATGCTCCTACCATATCAGATCACCTTCATTAGTTTGGAGGCTAGTTGCAAATCGGTGCTTCATAAAATATAGTGAAAGTGAATTTCCCCCACCTTACACCATAGCAATGTCCCAATCTGTAGAGGCCAGTCCCCAAGTCTGTTTCTCAGACTCGCAAATTCTCAGGGAATTGTACCTAGTGAATTCTTGCACACTCAAGCTGGCAAGTTCTGCTGTACCCTCCAAGTTTATGGAACTCTCCGCGATAATGTAACACCTCAAGCATCATAATATCGTTTCAATGGCCGACGAAGAAGCGGAACTTTCTTTCCCGGTTGCAAATCCATTCTCCAACTTCTCTATTCTCGAGCAACATAGTATCGAGGCAATCCGTTTTCAACACTTCCTGGATATAATTTCTGGATGATTGAGGACGTCATAGCACCAGCCAGAACAGTGGCCAGGTCGATAAGCATCGCCTGCGGAAATCGTTCGGGGTATGCTAGGTAACTGGAAGGAGATACCTCCCAGATACACATGTCGACCATGAAACGACGAAGAGGGCTGCCGGGTCCAGTGTTGGTATACACATATGAAAGGACGGGCGAAATATTGATTTCGTTACGGCGACGAAGCTTGTCAATTTCTCGCAGGGCAAGGTTTTGGAGGGAGGTAATTAAAAGCTTGTCTGCAAGTATCCAGAGCTCCACCAATGACGTGAAGTCATTTTGTCTGTACTTGCCGTCTTCAAATGGAACAATTATCAGTTCTTGGTGGTAAATCCACTGAACTAGGAACTGAACGGTGCCCTCCTTGACATCGTCGAACCGATATTCTTGGGTTTGGCCCTCGATAAAACTACTGTTGAAGGCGGCCTTGAAGACAGGAGAGTAGAAGCAAGCAGACTCTTTGTGGACAACGGATTTCTTTACATCTGGTCCCTCTCCAACAAGAAGAGTGACGAGCTCATGGGAGTTGCTGACTGCAGTCAGCTATGAATTCAAAAATTAAAAATGTTTAGTAGAGACTTACGAGAAGTTCGGTTTCTTGGGCTCCTGCTCAACCTTGCTTCTGGTCAGTAGCTTCTCCGGGGCGGAATTTCCAGCCTTGGCGGTAAGAGGGGCTTTGAGAGTGCGAGCTTGGGCCCGGGCCCAACCTTCCCTGTGGTGGTGCTTAAGGATTTGGGGGCATATGGCTGAGATGGGGTGGAAACCTTGCGCCTCTTGCTGACATGCAATAAACTATTTTCAGAACCAGACGACGCATCTGTCGAAAGAATGCGCGAGTTGGTGGACATCGTGAGCCTAAATTTGACTCAAATAAGCAGATATCTTGATTGAAGAAGATTCCCCCTAACTTACACGCCGCAAGCTTCAAACTCAATTGTAACGACTCTGCTGCGACGAGGCGTACCCAAAATCTCAGATCCGTAGACCCTTCTGGAAATAGGTGAATGGTGACGGAGATGATGCTGTTCTGCTGTTGGGCCAACCTATCAATCCTGAGCTCTCAGAAAAATCAAGGGGGAAGGGATGAACCACTCACTCAAAGCCTCAATTAATCTTCATAATAAGTAAAGTGGAGGGTTCTTGAAGAGCTGAAGGCCTTGAAGTGCTGTTGGTTCGAAAAGATCACTGGTGGAAGGAAGGTTGAAAGGGGAGGCGAGCCTGAGAGTTGAAGGTGGAACATGCTAAAATGAATGGAGCAATATATTTGAGCAGTGACTAGCAGTGAATATAAAGGTGGTAGAAGAAATCACAGTGCAGAGATAAAAGGTTTAAAAGCCTTGCATAGGACAGAACAATGATTTAGAAGCACATCTTTCTATTTTCACCTAGACTTTTGCTTGATAACATACCATATTGACGCCAATAAAAGCAAACCACTTACCTATCCATCCAGTACCCTCACGCCCCCCCTCCAACACCCCCTCCGACAGCCTAAAATAATTCCTAACACCATCCCCACCCCACCCCACCACAAACCCCAAAACCCAGCCAAACACACGCACTGCAGAAATATCACCATCACTCCTGCTCCTCAACCTTAAACATCATCATATCCCTCCCCCTACTCTTCAACTCTCCCGTCTTCTTCGGCAGCGCCCGACTCTGCACCACCGCCAGATCCAACAACATCTCCTTGGGGAAATGCTCCGGCTTCTCCTTAAACCGCGACTCCACCATGTTAAACGCACACCAATGCAGGAATAACATGCGTAACGGGCTTTCGGACTCGGTGTTCTCGTACACGTAGTTCAGGCAGTGGGTGCTGATGGTGTGGAAGCGTTTGCGAAGGCGTTCTAGTTCCCAGATCACGAGGTTTTTTAGGGAGGGAATCATGAGTTCATCGGCGAGGATCTTTGGATGAAGAGGGTAGGTCAGCTATGATTCTTCTTTCGAGTCTTTCTCTCTTCTCGTACTCGCGAAACATGAAGTATTAGGCAGTGAAAGGGGTATACGCACTCAAAGCTCACAAAGCTGCATATCAGCGCGTGCCTTCGTCGCTCGATGGAAATCGAGATCCAACTCCTGGTGATAAAACCACTATTCTTCATGAGCCCAACGCCTCCTTCACCGCCTCCATCTCCTACTCCATCTCCTTCTCCATCTCCTTCTCTAAAAGACAAACCACATAAATCATAAACCACAAATTCCACTCACGTGAATCAACAACCTCGCCACAGCAGGCCTAACATCATCCAACCCATACGTCTGCGTCTCGCCCCCCACAAACCGACTATTAAACGCCGCTTTAAAGACAGGCGAGTAGTAGCATGCTAACTCCCGGTGCGAGATCAGATAGATCCTGGCCGAGACCTAAGGAGCCGGCGCGAATGGTTACGGTGTCTTGGAGATTCCTGGGGGGGTTTGGTTAGTGGGTTATTGGCTGAGGTGAGGTGGGGTTGTTTGTTTGGATGGGGTGCCCAATTATGGAGGACTTGACTACCATTTCTTGAGGACCTTCTTCTTTGCCCGCGATTTCTCTACGCGGCCGGTGGATGCTATTGTTACGAACTTTACTTGCGAAGCTTGTATAGGAAGAAGCTTGGACCGGGCTAGGCGAATGAATCGTGGTCCAAGTTGAAGCAAAAAGTGGATTGATAGCTTGATCCTGGGTGTATAAGTTCGATCACGGTGTTCTGAGGTTATACAATGACTTGATGCGGAAGGAGCAAACGAATGAGGTTGGCCGGATCTTGTCCGAGCCTCTTATTTAGCGGAGCCGAACTAAGGTGTTATTAGCTATAGGCAAATGACTTTATATCACGTGAGTTATTATTCTCTTTGATATACTAATAGAAGACTAATCTAGGTATCTCACAGGAGTAGATCTTACGTGAAAGTAAAGGGGGTAATACGAAAGAAATGGGTATAGTACAAATGCCCAATATGGCAACAAGATGAGAATCACAGTCGTCTCTCATCACTCACATCTCTCATCCCTCTCATACAAAGGGTATCATCAACATCCGTCCTTTCATCACCAACCTCCTCCATCTCCCTGCTCAAAACATCCTCCACCTCCCTCGACCCATCTCACCAACCAACGATTATCCCCACAACC
>QGMJ01000592.1:0-20957 GCA_007821545.1 Lachnellula subtilissima
AGCCCCCTCTTCCCTCTCTCTCCCTTCCTCGAATTCTTGCATCCTCGCCCCCTCATTTCGCCTTGCACTCCTTTCCTGTAGGCTTTTTCTCTCCTCGGCTGCCTCCTCTGGTCTCTCGATTGCTGAGAGAATATCGTCAAGTACCTCTTCTGACATAATGCGATATGGGTGATCGGCTTTCAACGTTTCTTCTCGTATTCGAACCACTTCCTGCATGATCGGAAGCGCTTGTTGGTATTGGCCACACTGATAATAAGCCCTCGCAAGTTCATGCTGCGATATTAAGCGGTTAGGATGTGTAGGAGCGAGAATCCTCTCTCGAATTTCCACTACCTCTTTAAGCAGCTTAATAGCTTCCTCTAGCTGCTCATTTTCTATATATGCATATGCTAGTGTATGCTGCGATGCTAAGCGGTTAGGATGTGTAGGAGCGAGAATCCTCTCTCGAATGTCCACTACCTCTTTAAGCAGCTTAATAGCTTTCTCTAGCTGCTTCTCAAAAGCGTATGCCCTGGCTAGCTCGTGCTTCGACGTCAAGAGATGTTGATCTTCAGGATCTAATATATCTTGCTGTATTTGTACGACGCCCTCGAGTACCTCAACCGCCTCTTGATATTTGCCCTGTGTGAATAGTGCAACACCTAGGTCTTTTTGGGCGTGCAGGCGGTCGATATTATCTGGCTTCAACGTGTTATCATCGAATGAAACCACCTCTTCAATAGATAGCAGTTCTTCGTTGGAATTTCCAAGGCCGCCATGACAAAATGCATAATTATAGAGGATGTGTCGCCTATTTAGTGAGTCCGGTGGAATTTCAGGGCATTTTAGAGATGAAATAAGATCCAGCAGACGTAGAGCGCCGGTATCATTGCGTTGACGGTATAGCACCCAGACGAAACGGTGAAGTATCCTACATATTTCCAGGGTGTTCCGTTTCCATGCCAAAAAATAGTCATCTTTCGGTCGAAGGCTGATATTGAATTCTACATGGAGCTGAATGTTATTGAAGTAGTAATGGTAATCAAATCTGTCGAATGAAAGTGCTAGAGTTGCAGCTGCAGTACTCCATGCCTTATCCTGCATTTCAACTTCTAGTCGGTCCCTCGCCCATGTATGAACAAGTGGATGCATTGAGATGTCATAGGTATCCGGATGTACATTTATCAAGGAGAATGATGAGAGAACCTTCCTTGCTTTGCGCAAGGAGAAGAGATCCAGTTCCTTAGTTGAGGGCAATGGACGTAGTAACTTCTGTAACCGGTCCGTATGCCATGAGGAAAGTAAAAATATGCTGTCATCTGGTTCATTTCCATTACCTTGCTCAACGACTAGAGAATGCACCCAAGCTCTAGTAAACATATCTTCCGATACAGCTTCTCGGTGAAAGTAAGCTAGAACTTGGAGCAATTCAAGGGCATCCTTCGCTGCTGGTTCGTGTGAAGCGTTCATGGCTTTGGCAGAGACCTCAAAAGTGGCATATACATCCCCGTATACAGAGTTTGCCTGGTCTGGGCGCTGACTAAGAAGCCTGGCTTGCTGGGATTCAAACATCGAGGCGTACTCATCAAGTCTGCAAAACTCTTGCCTGATGAAGGCCCCAGCATGAACTATGGACAGGGTGTGTTGAGCTAAGACCTCGTCTCCAACTAATATCTGGGCCGCTTCCAAGTTGTGCGAGGTTCCTTCTGCGTCTGCAGTCTTAAGTAATAGTTCCACTGCGTCAGGGAATTCCAACTTCTCGAACTTCTCATATCCGGTGGATTCGGAGCCATAAATCTTACAGCCATCGTTGCGTGTGGTCATGAGAATGCAACTCCCTTGCCCTGAAGGTAGGAATTTGAAGTAGTCAATTGTTGGATCGTCCGCGTTGTCAAAGATCAAAAGCCACTTCTCAGCTTGGTTCTCAATCCACGCTTTTGCGTCCTCAAAGGTAATATCCGGAGTCGCGGCAGCAGTTTTGACAATGTCAATGAAGCCACGACGAATGCTCTCAATTGAGGAGGCATCAATCCAGAAGACACCCCAAAAGCTTGAGAAAATAGTATTAGCACAGGGCTTGGCATTGTGAAGCGAGAAACCTGCCTTTCTCTATTTTCATGGGCGAATCTCAAACAGACTTCGCTCTTTCCCGCACCTCCCATTCCATATATGACGAATCTTCTATGTTCTGGTTGCCCCAAGTTCTCATTGTTGCCGCAAAATGTCTCTTTGAGAGTTTGAAGTATCTGTTTTCGACCGGTGAAGAATGGACTGACGGGGTGGAGACCAATCCAGTGGACACTATCTTAAGAAATCAATTAGCTTGCTTGTATCTCAGATCAAACGCAATCGCCATAAATAAATGATGCTGCATTGCAATTTAAAAGTGCTAAGTAAACGAAAGAAAATCAAAGAAAAGCACAAGATTTGAAGATACTCTCTCAGTGCGTGACACAATTTGTTGGCAGTCACTAGTAGCCAGGTAAATGATACTCAGAGTTATTTCAGAACAGGAACAATCGTCAACTTCATCATAAAGACAACGGTGTAATATCCTCGGCATTGCTTTATTAACGAAAAAGACATATCTGGACGCAGGTACTCAACAATAGTAAACTAGTCCAACTTTGCAGTAATTACCACAACCGCCCTTTCGCAGAATACAATTCCTATAAAATCTTCTTGAGGCTCTTCAACTTAACAGACGCAGCGAAGAAATCGCCACAAACTCTCGTATTCTCCCTTTCTTCGTGAAACTGAAAATTACTCACTCCTAACAGGTTTCAGCTTTGCCACTTCCTCTGGAGGAATGATGTTCAGCAGTTTCTTAGCATAAGCGGCAGCTACTGATGATGCGTAAGATTGCCATGCATGGTTTTTGTGGGAGTCCGAATAGTCGCTAATTCCACGTATTACTAGACATGGAAAGTCATCCATCAATCCGAAAGCTTCCATCTCGAAACATATCACATTGTCTCTTTGCGCAAGTCGATCGCGCTCTATCGCATTCTTCACCACCGCATTTCCCGAAGCGATATTGCCATAATGGATGCGTGGGTTTTGGTGGTTGCGCTTGCGGCGATCTGTGGTGTTGGTTTTGTTCGTCCCGTTCTCACAATCGCAGGCTGGAGTTTTGACGTGGGTATAGTTTGCTCGAAAGAGATCATCCACCAAGTGCGTAGGGTATGTCTGTGCTTGCATATCTCCCTCCAAGTCCTCTACAGGCTCGACTTCGCTCAAAATCCTCGAAATATCGCTCCCTACTCCCGATCTTGACTGCAGATTGCGCACTGCAGTAAGTAGTAGAGATGGCGGCTTGTTCAGCGCCCCTTTCCGGCGCAATCCTTCAACTTCCATTCGACCCAAGTCGTACTGGATGACTCCGGGCCCTTGATCCGTTGGGATCGAAACGACAATGTCTCCAAGTCGAATGTCAACTTCTGGGGGGTTGGGAATGCCACCACCTATCCCAACCATAAGCCAAAACCTTACGTTTGGGAAAGTAACCTCTAAAGACTTGGCCGCTACTGCAGCCTTGACACCACCGAGCTCTGGAAGGCAAATCATCACCACGTTGTGCCCGCAGATGCGACCCAAGTTGTAACTGTTTTCGTCATGCTTTGGTCGGCTGCTGAGTTGGCCATGCTCAACATCGAAGAAACAGCGAGCAGTCCTCAGCTCGACAGGAATAGCGCAGATCCATCCAACAGTGTACTTATCTGCTGGAAGATCGGGGATGCTATGCGAATCCCTCGCACCATCAACCCGCTGGAAATCACTCTTTGGCTCGGTCAAAGACATGGCGGAAATAAGTTTCGTTTGATTTGGAGAATGTAGATGCAATGGGAGGTAAATGTGAGAAGACTATGGCCCAGTTGGTGGGACTCCTGACTTCCGTCGAGGACAGTGCCAGCAGGGTCACCGGAAAGCTTGACCTCGGTTTTAGAAAAACTGTAGTTAGGGAAGCATAAAAATTTGTTGGAGAATTGATCTTCAAGTTTTGTAAAGTTATCTGCTACAGAAATTGTTCAGAAAGAAGGCTGGCGGCTGGAGCGCTGATCATGAGCCTTGAGCGACCTGAACCGCAGCTGAAAATACGCCCGATTGCAACCCAAATTCAACCGGAGGCGCAGTCATCAGCCGCAGAAGTTGACAAATAAAAAGCTTTCGTGGTCGAAAAGCTCCTTAGTGGTGTGAAGATCCCAAGGCTTTGTCTGGGCAGGGCTCCGGTGGGCGCAGCAGCTTATGCAGTGACCTCCTTTGGGGCAGACTTGTGGTTAAAAAGAATTATGCGCAGCCTTACCCACGAACAGAAGCACAAAACTGCTGAAATTAGTAGTTGTTGAATATAATTAAACTCTGAGCATTGCCATGTTGCAAGATTGTATATACTTGTAAAGAATTTAGCATCAACTAGACACTTGTTGCAAAGGTATATAGTCTCCCTAACGCAGGTTGTCTAAGTCGCAGTGGAGATAGAATAGGTACTGAAACGCTCGCAAATATTTAGCCTTGAGGCTGTCCGTAATATGAATACGAAAGAAAGTACTTCAACTCTCAAGGGGTCCAATAAACCTTCACCTGATTCATGCTATCAAGGAAATCAAGACAATGAAAATAGAAACATCGCAGGGAATATCGCAGCCACTGGCGAACTGCAACTGACGACAGTGAGCTGAGCCTTTTCTGCTTCCGGCGGTTCAGAACAGCACATCTACTTGATTTGCGATTTTTGGAGAATGAAATAACCAGAGTTAACCACGAAATATACCATGTGGGCCTACCGATAGAAATTGGCCCAGAGAGCAAGACAAAGTTGGGTTGCGGAACGCTACTAGGGATGCGAATGTGCTACCAATCGAGAGAATCATCACACGAACCAGACTTCAGGAACTGCGAGCTTTGTTCAAAGAATATGGTATTAGGCTTAGTCGTCCACATAGCAAACCGTGTAAGATTTTGGCTGATAGATGATACCATCATAATCATGAACCTACAAACAATCGCCCTCTCAGATATCAACAACCAAGGAACTTCCAAGATGCGCCTCCTCCGCCTCGATCTTCCCTTTCCACTCAACGTGACTCAGTCTGCTATTTCCTGCATCGTTGGTTGCGAAAATTTTGGATTCAAAGCCGCACCAAGACTTTCAATCCCGAGGCAACGACGCCGAACTTCCAAGGATATCAAAACAGCATCCGAATCGCAGATGTCCCAGCCCGCTTTATATTTGCTGTTTTGGCAGGAATATTCTCGATCATCCTATTAGTCATTCTTTCCTTCTAAACGAGCTTGGACAGCCATCTTAGCGACCGTTTCGATCTGTATTCTAGTATTCTCTTTTCCGCTATCGCTTGTATCGTAGGCTTCGAATCGGGAGACTGTGATGGCTGTGGCTGCGTTTTGCGGTGGTGCTTGTGGTTTTTGTTGCTAGTACGCTAACGACTACACCGTTGCAGTGAAAGAGAGAGAGAAGGGAGGGGTGAATGGGTGGGGGTGGGGGTTGAGAACTTGAGATAGATGGAAGATTTCAGATGGTAAGATGCACGAGAGAAGAACTATTTACTTCCGCTAGTTACCTATTTACCTTTTTATGTCCATATGCTCCAATCTTGCCTGTACTCCAAGGGATTCTGACTTTCGCTGCTCTCCTGCAAAGGAAATCCACCATGACTCACACCTTGCCCGAAAACAAATGGAACCTGGGGCCCCTCGCTCTCGACAATGTACCCAAGCTCACATTTCCTGAATGAGACTTTCGGTTGCTCTTCATAGAATGTATCTAAGCCCGAGCTTAATGCGCTTGGGAGATTCGATACGTCGCCTTGAGGATGCAACACCTTCCAAGGATCAGTGCAAGAAGATGCCTTGCACGACTTGAGAACCATCATCAGAGCATCAAGACGAGCTACAACGTCTTTGATGTTCCGTCCCAAGATTTTGTACTCCGAAGACAGCTGTTGTGGGACTGCGAGGTTGTGCATTTGTTCTGGATCGTGCTGAGATGCTATTAGCGAAGTGTTGAAGAAGAAATGTGGGCCTTTTACCGTCATATCATACAGCTCCGTCTCGTTAGTACACCATACAGAATAATACAAGTTATACGTATCGCCAATAAGACGAAGTGCTTTGTATGTATTGTTGGCATAGATAGTAAACCCACCACCTTCGGACCCGTACTTGCCCTCCAGGATACCCCTTCCCCAATATTCCACATTCACGTGCTCAGTCTTGCCCTTCTGTTCCTCCGTGAATGGAATAGGCAGACCATCAAAATCATGGCGAAGATCTGCTCCGGCGATTTTCAAGAGTGTAGGCGCGAGATCGGTGTGTGAAGTCACAGCGTCAAGCACTTTTCCAACTCCGATGCCCGGACCTCGTACGATTAGGGGAATGTTGATATCGGTTTCGTAGCCGCACGTCTTGCCAGGGTGCATACGGTGTTGGCTGATGTGATAGCCGTTGTCACTGGTGTAGAAGATATAAGTGTCATCCAGGATCCCGTTGTCGCTTAGTCTTTGGACGACTCCTTCGACCATCTCGTCAACGGATTGGAGGGCGCGAAGGCGAGCACGTCCAAATTCATCGTTATATTCAATCACTGTGTCGTTAAGCTGTGGAAGTTTTGCAACCCAATTTGCCCCACTTGGCTTTGAGGCGTGTCAGCTGTGAACGGCGTGAACGAAGTGAACAGGGACAAAACTACCTTGTCGGGGTTGAAGTTCTTCGTTCTGGGGATTTTGTAATCTTTGAATAGATGTGCGTGCCTTGGAGCATACTTAGGTTCACTAAAATGCAATTCGCCCATTTGAACATCACTGTGGGGTGCAATTGGAGCAATTGCCAGGAAGAATGGTTTCTCGTCCGAGATAGCTTCCTCTAGGAACCCAAACGCCTTGTCCGCAACGACATCTGGCGAATACTGTCCAGGATAGCTGACAGGTTTCTCGCCATTTCGTGACAATGATGCATTATAATATGAATAAGTGTATGGGTCGAGTAGGAAGTCCGACCCCGTGAACCCTCCTGCAACTGGGTTGTTGTAGTTCTCGATAGTATGCGAATTGAATAACTTGCCCGTATAGTAGGTATTGTATCCAGCTTTCTGCAGCCATACAGGAAGGTAATCGGTATTGTAACCTTGACTTACAAACTTAGGATATCCACCTGGGCTGTTAGCTGGCGCATAGAAATGTTCTCATTACAGGTCACTAACCATAGGGAGGCAAGACGTCCGTGACATTTGTGTTGTGGGCTGCTTTCCCAGTCCATAGGTTGACTCTTGACGGACAGCATAATGCGACAGTGCAGTAATGTCTTTTATAAGATGTGCCCTCGTTTGTGAGGTATTTCTGCACACGAGGCATATATTCAAGAGAATCCAGATGCAAATCCTGATCATCCGTTATGATGAACACAATATTAGGTCTTTTTGCTTCCGCTAACTGTGTTCCAAGCATCACGCTGAGAATGATCAGCAAACATGGCGGTTGAAATACAGCCAAAAGCATCTTGGTCAATTGAAATTGATGCATTTGAAAACAACAGACTTCGAGTCACGGCCTCGCTGGGACGATAGGCTCTGCACGGCTTATATATATATATATGTATATCTCTGCCCCTCTGTAGCTGTATTAGTTAGACATAAAATTGGTGGCAGGTATGGGCACTACCACTACCCGGCAAGCTTGCAGGCAAAAATAATTGTTTTGAAACACCCCACTTTTCTCTAAATCGCGACAGTGACGCCGAAAAGCACGCCATGATCTGACCTGATCAAAATCTAACTGCTTCTTGATATATGGTCGGCTTTGGGGTTGAATCGTCGCTTGGCATTTTTGAAAGTTTTTCCTTTCCGGTTTGTTCTTAGCAGTCCTAATATACTTGCTATCTATGTTTTCAGGAATGATTTAGGCGATCAAGTTTTACCTTGCCTTGCCTTCTTTTCAAGATCGAAGTTTATGTTCTCTTACCAACAAAGATACGGCGAAAGAGGAAGCTGAAAATATGAGCGAGACCACTGTAATAAAAATAGAATTAGTTCTAATAAGTTAAGTCAAAAATTGAAGGACTTACAGAATGCTGCCCTGAATCCAGTGAGATATCCATCAACGACAAGACCATGAATGTATCCATCGAGGCTATTTACGTAACCCACATCTGACAAAGCTCGGTGTGCGATCTTGAATGTTAGTTTGAGGCTCGTGTTGCACATTTTGGATGCACTTACCTCAAGTCCATTGTCGACACCATTCAAGGCATTTTCCAGCCCTCTTTTCGTCCACCATTGGAAGACGGCACCAGAAACGCTTATACCGATCACACTACCAATGCCGCCAGACGTGTAAAGCCCAGTACCAGCAATGGCCATCTCATCGTCTGTTACCGATGCTGCCAAAGCAATGAAAACTGCAGAATAGGCAATTCCTGTACCAAGACCACCGGGAAAGACGTAGAGTGACTCCCAAACTTTCGTATGGCCTTTCCAGCGAACTATAAGGAGTGTATACGCGATAGCTGAGAGGCCTCCGGAAAGCACAATGGGCAGCTTGTATCTTCCGCTCCTATAGAATGTTCAGCACTTCATTTGTTGCGATGCCTCGGCCTTCTCACCTATTGATATATGCACCGGTGACCAGTCCACCAATAGTGTTACCAAACACAGCGGGCACTAGGTAGGCACCTGCTTCACCGGATTTCGCTCTCTTAGTGACCTGAAAGTACAGAGGTACGCTGGACATCATCTATTGAAATATCAGCACTCATTTTGGAGCTACATATCTGTTTAGACGTACCGCTAGCTGTGCTGCCATTTGACAAGCCAGAATAATATACGAGGTACACGTATCCAACCTCGTCAGCAGATCCAAGGGAAAGATAGGCTCCTTCGCCCACAGTTTCTCGACCAGGCAGAAGGCAATTATCAAGAAAATTGCCAATACAGCTAAGACAATGGGCACAAGATTAGACCAGGACTCGGCATTGCTGAAGAAGTTCAGAGCCAAGAGGCATGCGATTATCGAGGCCGATAAGAACGCTGAACCGATGAAATCTACTCTTTTCAACTTTGTCCACGGGGATTCTTTGATGTGCCCTTCCCGTTTCGGGACTTCTAATTTCCATGCCACTAGAATTATGGCGAGAAGGACCATGGGGCACTCGGAGTAGAAGGACCTGATTGACTTGTTTAGTAATTGATAAATTCGTGGCAGACATGAAAATACCATCTCCAACCCAGCGTCTGGGCAATATATCCACCCAAAGGACCCCCAATACTTCTCCCAGTTGTCTGAATCACGTTGACATAGCTTCGATAAGAAGCGACGTCTTTCAATGGAACGAGATCTTGCGATTATCAATCAGCAATGTCTCATGTCTCGTTGAACATTCAGCAAGTCAAAATGTAGACAAACCGGAAATCAGAATGGAGACAAGAGACACCATTCCAGCACCCCCTGCGCCTCCAACCACCCGACCAATGATAATTTGAGTCATAGAATGCCCTGAGCCACTGTAATAACTGTAAATATTTGATGTGAAAAATGGATGATGCTTGACTAACGAAATGATGCATCCAAGTCCGAAAATGGAATATGCCGTCAACAAAACAGGTTTGCGGCCAAAAATGTTGCTTATATTTCCATACTGCAATAAACTGTCAGTATATAAGTATGGTGAAGATGCTGTAACTACTCACAAGAGGCTGCGCTGCACACGAGGCAAGCAATGAAGCAGTGAGAAGCCAACGACCGCTTTCAAGATCATTGAAATCGGAAGAAATCTTTCCATATGTTGCTAAGACAAGCGAAGTATCGGAATTGGCGATGAAAACACCTGAGGACAAATGTGAACATTTAAGGGTGTTCGACTAGTAACAGAAATTTGAATCTAAATACCGACGAGCAGGACTGCTATGATTCCAATTTTGCTCTTTGGCAGATCCTCTTTGGGACCTTGTTCCTCCCTGAAAGAGCCATCTTCTATATCGGTATTCTGTCCTGCCTTATAAAAATATCGCGTCAAGGATCATTTACAGCCATGTTTTTGATAATTAAACGTACCTGAAATATTTGCGAGCCGAGGTCTGCTTCCGGGATCAAAGGCGTTGTCTCCTCACTAGTAGAGATCATTGCTAAAGATTTCTAAAAGACCTAACAGCAGGAATAGAAAGAACCCTTTGTGCCACTTGCGAACAAAGATGGACGGGAGATTTGAAGAGAAAAACACCGGACAAGAAAACATAGTGAGATTTCAGTGTCCACATGTCTGCAAGTACCCAATCATAACAGCCCATGATCTTGATAAAAATCGGCCCCAAAATGATCGAATATCGGAAACCGTACAGAGTCTCTGCTGCCCAAGACAAGAAAGAATATGGTCCCGATTGGTGGGGGATAATGTCGTCTTTATGGGGACTGATGGCGATATTGCCAAACTCGTGATAGTTCCGTGCACAATATGCAGGCCACTGCCAAGCGGTTCAGGGGTTGAAAAAAGGGTACCATCCGAGGGTCTGGGAACTGGAACTTGGATACTTGAATCCAGTCAGTGCAGTGCTGTCTCTTAAGTAATAGAATAAATAACTCGACTAACTTCAAGCTTTGTTGTGCAAACGTCAAGATTTGAACTAGGCTCAATTAGGCCATAGCCTTGGTGGGGTCTCCAACTGGCAATATGCCCAAGTAGGTATACCTACACATACGCACACTCCGAATAAGGTACAAATATCCATATAGAGCTCAATTACCAGCAACTTGCTAGTGAAATATGACCAACTAAAGAGCGGATAAACCTAATAACTACTCATTACTTCACGTGACTAATGTTTGATCTCAATATTTCTTCTCACTCACGGCTCCACAACCATGACCAGTGCTGACCATGACTGTCAAATAGTCGAGCATGAACTTTCTCATCGCTCAACATGAACCGTCTTGAAGTCTCCGTGGATGCGGCCATGGAAGTTTGTGTATACTTTGATCCTACTGATCGGCTTCGGGTCATGCCATTTCGACCGTGGAGAAAGGTATTGGTCTGGACGTCCTCAGCCAATTGGCATCGACTTCTCCCACACCCGCGTGTACGTTCTTCTTTGAATTGGGTCCCTGCTTATAACGCTAACAGTCATGCCTTTAATAGGCTTGCAGTGTATGCTGATGGCCCAGATAATTTCACGGTTCTCGGTGACGTGACTGGCGTCTCCAACACCAGCCAAAAGCATCATGACTATGCATCATATATTTATGCATTTTACTATAGAAGAAACCATGGGAGGAGTGAATTTCCCTACATACCCCATGAATTGGTGCAGGAACCCTGGTACCGGGGACTTGTTTCGAAAGGCAGGTCCTGGATGAACGGTATTGCCGAAAGCGCCTACAACAATGTGCCGCCTATTCTCCGAATTGTTCTTGATCACATCCGTTTTCCAGATGACTCTGATGTCCCTCGGAAACCTCAATCGAAGCATCGACATTTATTGCCAAAACTACGGAATAGGCGTCTTCAAACAAGAATTTCGAAGCGGTTTCAAGCTTCTGAGGGACCCCCAGCATTAACCAGAGACAATTTTGTATTGGTATTGCTTGAGCTTCTTGAAAAACTCAAACGAGTGTCCCTAGCAGATCACAATATCACTATTACGTCAGCTACCATATCACGGCCTTCGTGGGTGTCCGATGAGCTCAATAACCTCTTTGATGAAGCCTGTCTGTTAGCAGACATAGAAGTCTTGGAGCAGCCCCACAGTCGGGTCGACATGTCTACCAAAGAGGTTACGTCAGGGAAGTCAGTCTTGGTTATAGACCACGGATACTACCATCTTGACATAACTCGGCAAGTCTGGAATGAGGAGAATAAGGCTTTTCAAGATGAGAGTTCTTCTGGCGAGAATGGTAGCGGCCTCGTTCAGATGTTGCTACCATTATCGATGCGAGTTATCAACTCCTGGAGTTCAAAAAACTACACCTGTAGTGCCGAGACAGGAGGAGTGGATTGGGTTGGAGATATGGGCACGGTAAGAATTATTACGCAAGTTCAAGAATCTAGAATAGTGCTCAAGTATCGCTATGGTTTGGCTCAAGATGGTGAGTTCGCGAATGAGTCCACTATAGTGAACTTGACAGACCGAACTGGATACTCGAGGATTTTCAATATGACAGGTCAAGATATTCTAGATGCTGAGGAGGACTATGTAAAGAAAGTGAGCGAGACAATTAAAAATGGGCAAACTCACTGGGATTCTGTTTACGAGCTGTCAGGTCTATCTGCCCTACCTGCTTCTGAAATTACCTAGCTTACACGTTTCTCAGATTCTGACGAATACCGACATTTGTTCAGCAGTGAGACAAATCCTTTTTACCAGAACTTCCCCACCAACGCTTTGGAGATTTTACGAGGTATCCCCCCACCTGCCCATTTAGGTTCGTGGCAAAGTCTGTGGATAGTGTGGTTGTTCTCGATAACAACTGGGACGAGCACCTGCTGCACCGGGCCGCGGAGATGGCTTTCGGATGGAACGAGACAGTGGAAGATGATGGTGTTTGCGTTCCATCGGTTTTGCTCGCCGCTCGGGGTGCAGCACTAAGAGCAAGGGAATGGGGAGTGTACTACGAGGGATGGAAAAGAGAAATGGACCACTTCGATAGAATGAGTCAAGAAGAAGCCTATGAGCAGAGTTGTGAGGATGATGACGGAGAATGTGATGAAGATGATGAGTTGTAAATAGCCTCGCCTCAAGAGAGTAGGCTAGGATGTATCTTGATCTAGACACACCGATGTCTGTACATAAAACACTTCAAACGGAGTTGTATTTTATCACAACGTCTACCTCCAGCTCATCACTAAATGTTGGAAGGCACGAAGCTATGACCTAGAGGCGTGCTTCTCTTGAAGAAAGTCGATTATTTAGCCTTCTCTAAACAATCATTAAAGAGTTATTTCAAACATATTACAAATAATGGAGATGGGATTCTCTTAGCTCTATACCGTAGAAAGTGATGTGAGCCTCGTTTCGGAGGTAGATATCGTGATCTCGCGTTTGAGAGATTCTGACGCGACGCCACTCTGCTCCTCTTACACCTCTCCGTAACACTACAATGGACGACGACGACGAATACGGTGCTGATGCAGACTTGCTAGCAGCCCTCGCTGAATCCGCAGGCGTTGCTCCTCCACGCATTCAGCAGCCCGCTCCACAGCGTATTCAACAGCCTACCCCTCAGCGCCTCGACCGCGCCCCTCCCACGAACAACGCGCCAAGTGGCCCCAAAGTCGTTCAGCCAACTCCTCAAGCCATTGCATCACGATCTACAGGCTCTTCAATACTGGTATCGCTGCGTCAAAAGGGCAATCCCATCCTCACGAACTTACGGTCGTTTGCGTGGGAATATTCAGACATCCCCGCAGACTATGTCCTTGGAACCACAACATGCGCGCTCTTCCTTTCCCTCAAATACCATCGTTTGCACCCCGAATACATCTACAATCGTATAAAGAACCTCCAGGGGAAATACAATCTGCGGGTCCTGCTTACGATGGTGGATATCGGTAATCACGAAGATAGTCTAAAGGAGTTATCGAAGACGAGTCTGGTCAATAACGTTACGGTCATATTATGTTGGAGTGCTGCAGAGGCAGCTAGGTACTTGGAATTATACAAAAGCTACGAGCATGCAAATGCGGGAGCGATCAAGGGGACAGAAAGCAAAGGCTATGCCGAGAAGATGGTTGAGTTCATGACTGTTCCCCGAAGTATCAACAAGACGGATGCTGTGTCTTTAGTCAGTGCATTTGGCAGTGTCAGGGCAGCAGTCAATGCTCGACCCGAGGAAATCGCTGTTGTTGGTGGATGGGGTGAGAAGAAGGTCAAGAGGTGGTGTAGCGTTGTTGATGAACCCTTCAGGGTCCGGAAAGCTGCTAAGAGGGGACTGGTCAGGAAAGAGACAACCCAGGATGGGGAAGGGGTCTTGGATCAAGCTCTTCCGCTAAGTATGGTTCCAATGAGAGAGATGCGTACTGTCAGCGATGAGCAGCCATCGAAGGGGCCAGAGAACGTCGCAGAGCCTGTTAAGGAACAGTTTCAGATTTGGGATCCAGATGATGATGACGAAGAAGCCTTGGCTGTCGCTGCTGCTGAGGAAGAGTCACGTTCGAGAACAGAGAAGAGACTGGAACAGGCTAGAAAAGACGATGAGTTGAGTGGCGGAGTTGCCGCTGCACTTGCCAAACTTCGAGAGAAGGAGTGATACTCCCTTGAGAGGTATTCTCTCAACAGTCTTCAAATATTGTCGTTGTGGCTATTTACCATCTGCTGGCTGTCAATGCATGAAAGTTCACAACGGCCGAGATGAAAAGATATTGAACGGAATAAAGCGCCTATAACTCAGAGCCTCAAACAGGGTGACTAAGAAGAAAGGAGTTGGAAGTGGGCTGCAAGTGAAGGCAGCATGGCTACAGGTAAAAGCCAACACTTTTGTGTATAATTCCAACCAGGAAAGGAAATGTCATTTGGTGAGCCTCAAATCATAACATCACGTTACACCCTTTAAAAATATGACAACTCTGGACTCAACGATTCTATCATGGATTATTGGTAATCATATGCATTGGGTTATTCGCTGTACTGAAGACCATTCAAGTTCTTCTGGATTGAGGTCTTCCAGCACACTGGGAAGGTGAAAGCGAAGATCTAAAAACCTGAGATGTAGCATTCTTGCCAGTTTCTTAGATATTCATACTTTCTGCTAAATGGGGAGGTGTCAAATTTTGCACTAGTTCGTCCGTAATTGAAGGTTCCGATGTTGTCTTGTATTGCATTTCTGAGAATGGATGGTGTTCTCCTTGATAAACTATTCTCGGTGGGCTGTTTCGACGGTGGAGTTCTTTCGTCCACGCTTCGATAAGGTTCGAGCTATTTCTCGCTGAGAAGAATGAGTGATGCTGGGGGAGCTGATTGGCTTCTTCTTGGAGCTTCTTGCTTAGTCCATACATCTTTTACCCTCGGTATATCGAGCCTTTGTCTACAAATAAATCAGGATTTACAACTAACCTCTTCTATTCAGCGGGCAGACAAAAGGTGTACTCACTCCGTGCAGGCGCCCTTGTATGATATTGTTTGACAAAGAGATATGGTGCGAGTTTCGCCCGTTTATAATTCTTTAATTCAGCTTTGAAACATTGCTGCATTGTCTAAATCCACAACTTTTGTTAGAAATGAATTGTCTTAGAGCCAGAATTTCATTATTCCTTGAAAGACTTCCCCTATCCTATTATGTAACAAACACTAACACGGAATCCTTCCAACATATTTAGCAAACTTGAAAAACATTCAGTCCAGCAAATATCGTACATTTGAATATATCTGACATACCAAATATTGTTCAAAGTAAGCGAAAGAATCCCTAGGCTTCAGAGTTATTTCGAGATCATTTTGTTTGCATAAGTATGGGCCCAAGAAATACCCAAGCCGATCCCTCAATTTTGAGCAAATCAACTCCCAAAACAATCGCGAAGCAGCGGCACAGTACTGCTGCCGCCGCAGAACAGAAACAGCAGATTTTGGCATTGCGTTTGGCACCAAAGCTGGCCGCTCTCAGAAAGGAAACACAGGAGCGCATGGATGCCGAGCAAGCCTCAGATAAGTCTCCTTCTGGTCCGAGAAAACCCGAGTCAACTTCGGGAAGAATAGTCACTAATGGCCAGAGCCAAGCCGTCCCCAAGAAAAAACAGGATCAACCCAGCGCAGCCTTCGAGACTGTAAACAAAGTGCTGCATTCATACCCGCCTCAACAGGCCTCAAGTACCAATTATCAGAAACTAGTCGGGCCTATAGCGTCTCGAACTCGAGAGGCTGCCTTCCATCCTCCTCGCGCACCTTCGCCAACAAGTTCTAGCTCTAGCTATAGTGATCTTCATGAGACCACTGTTCAACATCTCACTGACAGCGTCCACAGTTACGAAGAGTACGAAGTTGGCGTAGTATTCAGCTTTGCAACCCATGAGCATCATTACGATCAAAGCCAAATTGATATTCAAGGTGGTATTGCAATGACCTGGGTTGGTGTTGTTAATTCGAAATATAGAAAGCACGTGGTTGTGCGTCGCTATAAAAATCATGTTGTCGCGCTACCAATCTTCACCTACTGTGGAAATGGGCTAGCCCGAAAGAGAAACAAACACGAGTACATCTCGATCCGGGATGTCGACAATAAAGAACACGCAGCTGGGGCTGAAACAAAACATGGCATACTATGGACAGAAGTCAACCCTACCCTTAACAAAGAAGGCGTCAGTCCCTGGCATAGGATGAGTAATGTAACTAGTGTCCAGTTCACAAGACCTCAAATCCATATGATGAACAGAAAAAGCACGATATTTGGTAAACTAGACCTAGAGTCTAGAATCAAACTCAGGAAACTATTTTTGAAAGCAATGGAGGTTGACAACGATGTTGTTGAGACTCCAAGCACGCCCATCAAGACACATCCGACGGGGTCGGTAGCTGAAAACCACTGCCAGAATTGGATTTTAAATCACTCAGTAACAGTATAATGCTAACTTAAGCAAGAGCTCCATCTGGTATATATAACGCGAGAAGATACATGTCTTGATTTAGAGTTCTCGAGTTGAGACTCGGCAAGTGCTGTCCTGGTCACGTACTGAATTCGAGCTTGTGTCCTTTCTTAATGTTTTTGTTTATAAGCGTTCCTATAAAATCTTTTGAAAAATTCTTCGCATATGCTAAACAGATTAATTTCGAGATCTCCTTAAAGCACTTAATGAACAAATGTGAAAATTAGAGGTTGACTTTCATCAATATCCAGACTATGCAATATCAGAGAAATACATAGGAAAATATGCATAGCGGGGAAGGACGCGGGGACCCTGGTCAAGCCCGCCTCACGGGGACAAATTAAAACAACACAGATTGATAACAGTGGAACTTTCAAGAAACTGGTAGTAGTGGTGAAAATATATCGCACTGGATCACCGGAAAAGGACATTAAACTTTCGCCACGAATTGATTTGTTTGGGACTGAAACGCAAGCTTCGTTGGTTGCACTGACCCCAATTTGGATATTGCACCTTCAGATCCTGATCATAGGCGTGGGGAAGTTACTATAAGGTAGTAAATTACCGAGGTCGGTGCAATCAATGAGCAGCAGCTCAAGGCAGTCTAACGAGTAAGAGCTGCAGTATCACGGCAATATTGGAACGATGAGTTGTCCGGGCCTATTCGCATTCTTTAAATAGAGAACCGGATTCACGATCAACGCTCTTTCCAAACTTGACGATATTTGAGTTCCGCGAGAGAAAGAATCAAACAAATAAAGTCTACCTATCCACTAGATATCTTCACGAGATAACATATCGAAGTTTACACAATGCCGGATTTCTCCCCAGAAAGGTCAGCCACTCACTTACTTCCCCGCATTTCATAATCCGGAGTCCTAACCTCGGAATAGCGTCGCATTCATCACTGGTACGACCTACGGACAACCCATGAACTCCCCATTAACCAACTGAACCAAAAAACAGGAGCCGCCTCAGGAATTGGCCTCTCCGTCGCCAAACGTCTAGTAGCGGACGGAATCAAGCAAATCGCCCTCATCGACCTCAAAGCGGATGCACTAACCGAAGCCTCCAACTCGCTCACAGAAATCGATGCGTCTGTGACTACCCTTCGGCTTGCAGTCGATGTGAGCAAAGAAGAGCAGGTTGAGAAAGCAGTTGCAGAGACTGTGGAGAAGTTCGGGAGGATTGATGTTTGCTTGAACGCAGCGGGGATCGCGGGTAAATCTGCGGGGCTTGCGGATCTGACGGTTGGGGATTTGGATGAAGTGCTTGATGTGAATTTGAAAGGAGTATGGTTTTGTGAACGTGCGCAGATCAGGCAGTTTTTGAAGCAGGAGATGAGGGATTTGAGGTAACTTTTTATGATATTCCACTGTCTTGACTCCGGTGGATGGCTGATTTTGGAATAGCACGGGACTACCGTTCAAGACGAGGGGCAGTATTATTAATGTTGGCTCCTTAATAAGTCTTAGGGCTATAGTTCCCGGTCTCTCTTCTTATACCATAGCCAAACATGGTAAGTCTCCGTCTAAGAACTCCTTGAGTTGGAACTAAGTAAGAGTAGGCGTGGTTGGACTCACGAAGCAGGACGCTGCCGACTATGCTTCCGAAGGAATTCGGGTAAATTGCTTCTGTCCAGGTTGGATAAAGACAGGCATCATTGATATCAGACCTGAGACTGAAAAATATGTAAGACGTCTTCCGTGTCTTTTTCAGGTCTTATCTGACTGACACTTGCTAGTATGAATCTGTACTTGCGAGGGTCCCGATGGGACGATGGGGAGAATCTGAAGAGGTGGCGTATTTTGCTAGTTTTGTTTTGAGTGATAAAGCTAGTTTCATTACCGGCGCTTCTCTTTCAATTGATGGAGGTCTTTCGGCTCATTAACTGGCAAGATACCTGAAGGACACTGCGTTTTGTCAGCGAAAAGTTTGGCAGGGACTCTGGGAACTTACTAGTGAATTGATAATTGACGAGATTTCCTACAAAGTGTTTGCAATAGTTGATATCTCACATCATTTGCCAGACATGATGTTATACATCTTCATCCATTCATGTCCTATATCGTACATCTTTTAAGGACCATCTCGCTCTATCGCCAAACGCTGACCAGACACCATATATTACATCGTATTTCCCAAACGCCAGGCTATGTCGAAATGCAGAGTGAAGAGTTCGAGACCATGCTCGGGTTGAAGGTAGCCCACACAGACGGAAGATTCGTACAGACGCCCCCTTCTTTCCAACACCAAAATCATCCACCAGGCTCGTCTTCTCACCCAGCATCATTACCACCCCATCATACAGCGGCAGCGCTACCGGTTTTTGAACACTTTCGGCTTCCACCCTTCCTTCAGCTCCGCTTCCCGACTCATCTCCTCTTCCGCCTGCCGCACCTCGCTCTCTATCCTCTCCCGCGCCCGTAAAATCTTGCTCTGCAAATAAAAGCTCCCACCATTCTTCGGTTCATTCTGATCGAATAAGCGCTTGAACCTCTCGGCGACCTCCTGCATATTCGCTTTCCCCTGCTGTGGCGGCTTGACGTTCAGGATCTTGCACGCCTCCTCCAGCGTCAGACCATGGGAGGCAAAGGTGTGCGCAGCGTTGGGGTTGTTTTGAGCTTGGGCTTTGGCGTATTTCGAGGCTGCTTGGGCTTGTTTCAGCGATGCAGTGGCTGCTCGTCCGAATACCTTGGAGCCGGTGACGATGGCTCGGACGATATGCTCCTAATAAAAGGTTAGTATGGTAGGATAGTATGATGCGATTGAGCAGCGCGGAGCGAGAGAAGAATTGGAACATACCATGATGAGACGAGGATCTGTCGGTCTTGAGCAGAATGACTGCTTCGCGACCTTTGGAATAAATGTGGCGATGGGTTGGAAACGAGGCGACGGTTGAATGCTGGAAAGTCCAAAAGGACATCCTTAACTTTTTTCATTAGGTCGGGGGCGACCGTCCCGGAGACATGGCTGCTTTAACTAAATTTAGGCGCCGCTTTACGCACCTTTTCCCCCCTGATTGGTCGCTTATTTCAGGAGGTCGATTGATCGTTCTCATAAGCTTTTGTCTGAAACAATATATTTCAATATGATATAAAAGCTATGGGTACTTCAAGTGTCTTTAGAAAACAATAGCAGTTGGGTGAAGTAGTGGATCATTGAATGAACTACAAAGGGTCTGAGTACATCTTGTCTTGCCCGAAAAACTTGGCGATAGCCATGTCTAGTTCAGACTTCCATATACAGACTCACCTGAATTTATTTCGGTGCTGTTTATAACTTATGCTAGACCAAGTAGAAGAAATAAATGGTAAATCAACATTGGTATAAATTTGTAGTCTATCTATTCCAACACGTCGCTGGTTTTAGAACGATGCGTGGCCGCTTTTCACTACCGCAACCTCAAGAAAACACGTCGAGCCAAAAAGTCACGTCTACCTAACCTCACCTCAACACCTGGCTTCTCCCTCATTACTGCTAGCAGACACAGCCCTTTCTTTCTTTCTTTCCCATTACAACTTGTTCTCCAACATGGCGCAATTCTTCCAACAACCCCCACCGCAAGCTCCATATGGCGCATCCTCAGCGCAAAACCTCCAATTTTACCCATCTTCATACACACCGAATCCCGTCTCGGGGCACGCCACTCCCTCACAAGCTGCATACGGAGGATATGGAGCACCAGCTGGCTCACCTGGATATGGTGTTCCAGGCGGAGGAGGGTTCAACTCTGGTTTCGGCGCACCGCAGGGAGTCAGTGGGCGCATGGGAGAGCAGGGCGGTTTGAGAACAGGCTGGTTGGCTGCGTTTGGGACAGAAGGCTATGATGGCGAACCACCTCTATTAGAAGAACTGGGCGTGAATTTCGCACATATACAATCCAAAGCACGTTCCCCCTCCGATCACCCCCTCCATAACCATTGATTGTACTAACCATAATACAGACATTAGCAGTCCTAAACCCGCTCGCAAGAATAGACCAGCACATAATGGACGACTCTGACCTCGCCGGCCCAATCCTGTTCTTCCTCCTCTTCGGCACCTTCCTTCTATTCTCAGGAAAAGTGCACTTCGGATACATATACGGCCTCGCACTCCTGGGCTCCATCATGCTGCACCTAATCCTCTCCCTCATGTCCCCTCCCCTCGAAACAAGCTCCACATCCGCTTCGCAACAAGCACCGCAACATCTCTCCTCCACACTCACATTCCCGCGCTCGGCGTCCGTGCTAGGCTATTGTCTGCTGCCGCTGGTTTTGACGAGCTTGGTGGGTGTGGTGGCCCCGATGGATGGCGTGCTGGGGTATGTGTTGACGAGCGCCGCGGTGAGCTGGTGTACGTATAGTAGCAGTGGAATGTTTTGCGCGGTGGGGAGGATGAGGGGGATGAGGGGCCTGGTGGCG
>QGMJ01000593.1:0-20902 GCA_007821545.1 Lachnellula subtilissima
GTAGTCAAGCAAGCCAAGCCAAGTCATTCTTACGTTTTGTAGTATTCATGCTGCCTTTGAACACACCTCCCCTCAACGTAAAATCACCACCATTTGGTGACGAAGCTTCCAATGCCATCTTGCGCGTCTTTGGTTTTATCCGTGTTTAACACCTGGGCAAATACAGTATTACGGTAGCTAAGCACAATAAGTGCCTTTATTCATGTCCATCACGAGGCAACTCAAAACATCCTGCGAGTAGCTGAGGCTGAGAATTTCAGCGAGTCATGAAGCGAGTTGTTTCACATGTACCTCATCACGTGTAAATTCACTCCTTGGTACCACTTCCTAGAAGTATTTGAAGTCTTAGGGTACCTAGTTTCCCCTCATTTAAGTCCTTTTAGTACCGAGTAGCATCAACACGAAATGCTGCAGTGCTCAACCTTTGAGGGAGACTTGACAGATTTCGATCTTTTCCCAAAGTTACTCCATGACTTCATCGGAAATTCAGTTTATGCGATAAGCTGGAAGTTAACGTTTCTCCCTCTCTGCATCGTGTCTTGTGTGAATCTTAAAGAGAATAGGTTTAGATATGACAATTCTAGTAAAGTAAAATAGAGGAGCCCATTAAACACTAAATTGGACATCCATGGCAAGCCAAGTTTTTGCAGCTGTAGGTCATCTAAGTTGTAGATTTCGCTGGAATGTTTAAAGACTTAGCTAATCTGGGGAGTAGTTACGCGAAAGTCTGATACTCTTGAGCAGTCACTTCAAGTACACGAAGGAGATGGGTCGTATCTGAGTAACGCTTGCAATTCTACCATGCTGCAACCACAGCAAGATGGTCCAAATTCAAGGATGGCTAGGTATAAATGGCAGGAACCCACAATCTCTATCAAGCATCACCTTCCCAGCCTTTTCTCCTCACCAGCATAAGAATCTATTGGTGCTGAAATGTACAGAGAGGGTCGTCGCCGGTGTGCAGTCTCGGGAACAGGTAGGTGAATTGGCATCGACGCTCTTTCATCCATCCCAAACGCACTCGCGCAGTTACGAACCTCAACTCAAATACAAGTCTTCAGACCTTCAAGTGCTCTGAACATTCATAGAGATATGCAAGTCAACTCGTACCTACTACCTGGTACCGCGTAGCCTGGTTAAGCTCACAGTATTGCAACATCACAACGTTCTTTATCAGGTAATGCTGTTTTGAAAGCAATTACATACTGCGATCAACGCGATGCGTTCCCTTCCTTCCTTGTAGGGTGGATAACCCAAACGGCAAGTGCGAGTGCACGAGGGAAGACAAAATGGCACCGCTTCAATTGAAAACGCATTTGAGATGCCATCTACAACGCACTTGCTGTCGCATAGATTATCTTGCTATACGAGTGTTTATCACTGGATGATATTTTAAAATACAAACATATAAGTGGCAACAATTTTAGTTGAAAAAAACTCAAGCGCTTTATTTTGATAGTAGACTTTTATACTTAAGCAGTCATTTGTCAATTATTGGTCCTCAACGTGTTCGAATATGCATTTGGATATTACCTTATATCTCTAATTAGCGACACTTGTTTGATTAAGTATGTTCTGGTGCAAATATCTGTCCAGAACCAAGTAGCTAGGATTTTTAAGACTCCTGGCCCAACTACGTGATGCAAGTGCCTGAAAGGGGGTAAATCGGGAGCAAAATATGTTTGTTTATTTTGCAAGGTATGAAGCGGCCACTGTCAAACTAAAGTTTAGACATAGAAATCCTTAGTCTCTTCCATCTCCTGATCCTACCTACAAACCAGATCTCTTCCAAGTCCTCGCCAAATAGTGTCACAATGGCTGGCTTAGCGAGCCAGGGGGCTGCATTTACGTCGAAGGATCGAAAACCAGGCGCTATACCACCTCACAAACGCGCGATCACGAAGCCGCATTAACAAATACATCTTACACAGTACTGCCTCTAGCTTAGTGTCCGGGGAAGCCGTCTCGATAAGCAAGCTGCCGACACTGCAACAGCCAGTGCTGCATTTCTGCGAGGTGAGGTGAGGTGAGGTGAGGTGTTCGAATCCTTCATTCAGAACCAAACTTTCAAGTACAGTTACTACACGTCTTCCTTCATCCCGAAGAAAGAGTAATTCTAGTGCGGGTGCTTCAATGCGGTAATTTGCTATTCTGGATGCAGGAATAGAGACCCGAGGACTGCAGGATGTCGTTTGAATTCTCTTCGGATCGTTGCCGAGACGTCGCACGGCATTGTCGTTGCTGTAGGGTCATGCTTTCCTTTGAGTATGCTTAATTGCATACATCATCCTTCAATAGTTAGTGATAGGAGTAATGACTGATGATAATGCCGCTACAATTTTATGGTCAGAGTCGTGCGGATTTGGCAAGTGGTAATTCTAGAAGCCAGCGACGCCCCGTGGTTGAGGAAAACAGATTCCTCCTGGGTTGGGGATTAGACGAGTCTCCATTGTATTCTTGGAGCGCCCACAGTATGTGCATCTATTCCTGGATTCCAAACCCCTTTTCTTCTGCAGGAGACTGGCGTAGATAATTAGAGTTCCTGTGCAAGAATTCGCGCCTATCCTAGACGAATGTCTTCAATGAGGGATAAGTGACTGCAAGCTACAGATAACAAATTTCATGGGGTGAATCAATCATTGAAGCAAGTTATCCCCTTCTAACGATCGAATTCAAAAGAAGTAGTATGCATCTTCAATAAAATGCTTCCCAGGGGCCAAAGATGGAATATCTCCTCTAACCCTTTGAAACAGAAATCGAGGTTTGTTCCATCACAAACGGCTCTTCATCCCAAGATCAAACTTCTGCCCCACAAGCTCCTCACTCAATCTCCACAATCTCTCGGCCTTCTCAGGGTCAGAAGCCCATTTCGAAGGTCTCTTGAGTTGACAATCGTCCAAATACAACCCCCTCTCACCATCTAAAGCAGGATCTAAAGCAGCCACAAGATTAGTAGCAACGCCCTGATCCAAGTCCTTCCACTTCTCAACCCTCAACAAGCCCTGCAGCCCTTCTTCATCCAGGCCCCTCACAATATCCGTCCTAATAGCTACACCGCATGACATGATATCAGTATCCACCATTGCGAGAATAGAAAGAGCAACTCAAAACTCACTACCAGGCATAACAGCGAAACTCTTCACACCCCTCCCATTCAAGCCCACCGCGAAAAGCACATTCGCCGTCTTACTTTGCCCATAAGCAACAGCCGGTTCATACCCCCCCATGCCCCTCAAAATCCCTTCCCCCATTCCCCGCCTCGGCTCCTCATCTGGCGGCAGCATCTCCTTCTTCTCCGGATCTTGCCCCAGATCACTAAACCGCACCGGACTAATCCTATGTGCCTCACTACTCGTATTCACAACCCTGCCCCCGGATGCCAGTAATGGTAGTAGTAGATTCGTAAAGAGAAAAGGACCGAGGTGGTTAGTTGCGAACTGCAGTTCTATACCCTCGGCATTCAGCTGGCGGGAGAATACGTTGATGCCGGCATTGTTAAACAAGACGTCGATTTTCCTGCCGTGCAATAATCTCGTGATCGCGGAAGCAGCAGCTCGCACGCTGGGGAACGAAGAGAAGTCTACGTGCACGCAAGAGACGTTCACATGCGGGATGAGCGCTGCTACGGCTTGGAGCTTTGCAGGGGTGCGGGAGGCGAGGATGAGGTGGGAGGGGGAGTGTGCTGCGATGGCCGTGGCGAGTGATTCGCCTAGACTGTTTGGAGAGACGCCCGTGATGAGAACTTGAACGTATATGTGTTAGCTGTGAGTATACAGTATCTAGTTATAGTACATGAAAACATGTGTTGAGATCTTGGGCGGGGCTATATATCACCTGCCCTCACTGGTTCAAGAAGCACCAGCACCACCCCTCTCCACACAGACAAAGAAAACAACAAAGGGCTAAAAGGAAGAAGAAAAGGCTACTAAACTTACAAATACCCCCCTCAATCCTCTTTGCAAACCGTCCTGCAACCTCCGTGCCACTCGTCTCAGCCCCAAATTGCTCAACACTCGCCATAATCTCACGAAAGGAAGAAAGAGAAAATAAGGCCCCAATCGGAATCCAATCCAATCCAATTCTATTTCTGAATGCGGGTGATAGTGCTAGTTGGACTTGTGGATTGGAGGTACTCGGTGCGTGCATAAGGAAAGGGCCTTGGTTACCCCGCTTTCTCACAACCCGCTTGCAGTTTCTAAAACAAGCTCACGTGGGAGGCGCAGCATCCGGAAATGGAGCCCAGGAAGTAAGTAGGGCGCCATGATTGAATAGTATGGTAATATAGGACGAATACAATGGAAAGACAGAATTAGATATGAAGAAATGAAATAAATGACAGGAAAGAAATCCACTTGACATCAAATGGAAGCTTTAGCCGCATGTGTGGAGATCCAACGACCGAAAGACAAAGGTATGAACAAGGAAATTGTTGAATTCACATGTAGTAGAACATTAAATAGAGTGGATGATTGTCTGGTATTTGAAGATCCGAAGAATATCTAACACACAGAAAAGCGAGTCCCAGCAGATATCCCTTCCCTTAAACCTGATTGTACCAATCTTGAAAGCCCGTTCTTGAGAAAACACTGAACAAGTCCTATCAATACTGCCAACTGATGGAAGAGAGAAAGTGCCAACACTACAAGTGGATGTCATGAAGACCTCCAACCCACTCTAAATCTCCGAGAAGCTGTTTGTCCTTGCGGATAACATATCGATCTCGGGCCCTATGGCCATCCTTGTTCCATGGGCATTCCCTAACCTTATCCTTAGAAATATTGTTCGCCTTATTATCCCAAACCCCGGCTCCAAACCCAGTGAAGCCCAATCCAACATTTCGCCGTCCCTTCCACAAATCTGGGGACTTCTCCGTTTCAGTACCAGTCACTGCTCGTCTGCGCTCTCCAAGCGCCGACCACTTATCGAAAGTAGATCGCTTGATCGGGGGTGAATAACGAGGAGACGGTTCCAAAACGGTCGCCGTTGGTGGCGTATCATGGAAGAAGAAACCATCCGCAATAAGATCATCATCTATGTCGTTGGCTGCCGCGTGTTGAGCCTCGGAATTCGCTTTCTCAATATTTACAAAAGAAGCACTCTTCGTCTCCAAAGGCCCTCGGCGTATCGTATTATCATCGGACCTGCTCTCGTGACTCCAAGTCCTAGCATTCTGGATTTGGCGCGCCTTCAATTGCTTCTCAGCCTCTTCTTCTTCCTCTTCAATATCTTCGTCCCAAAGGTCACTCCAGCTCTTAGACACCATATCAGCGTTTCTGCCGAAGATGGAGGCCATCGATGGCAGCGGCTTGGGCTTTGACATGGTGATTGGGAGAGAGCCAGAGATAGGAGTGAGGTTTGCTCGAGGAGGTCCTACTTTGTTTGCTCGCCTGAAGGCGAGAGAGTTCATCGACTCGCCAAGGGATGAGTTCAAAACTGATGGCGTCTGTTGGCCAATCGAAAACCAGTCCTTGCCTTCTTCTTCAGAACTTGGGAAGAGATCTTCGGAAATGTAGCTCTCATCGTCCGCAATAGCAGAAAGTTGGCGGTATTGCCGTTGAGGAGTGGTTTGCAATGCCTTGGCCCACGGAAAGGAACCCGTGTCCACTTGGGGACTTTGCTGAAGTGATGGTGTTCGAAGGGGCTCACGCTTGGCGCTGGCAATAATCCGTCGTCTCTCTGCCGAGTCAAAGTCATCCAAGGACTCGTCGTCGATGGTGAAGCTAACAAGGCGCTCTAGAGCCTCACGAGCACCAACGAGGGAACGTTTACGTGGATCCAAGCTCATGCACTGGGCAATCACCTCGTATGTGTCCTGAGACATTTTTGGGAACACATCAAAGAGGGATTGCTTGTCTCGACTGAAATCCAAGAACAAAGGATCAGACTCGGTGGGTGTAGTAAACGGGTTGCGAGAAAAAAAGGATGTTCAAGAGGCAGATACCAATGGCCCAGATGTCGGCCTGACCCGGTGAGTAGCCAGCACCGGCAGAATCATATTGTTCAGGCGACATATAACGATCACTACCGACCGTAGTTTCGTAAGTCCATGCGTCAGATGTAGCGAGACCGAAGTCTCCAAGCTTCATTTCACCCGACTGGGTGAGAAAGATGTTTTCTGGCTTGATGTCGCGATGATACATGCCTTTGCTGTGGATGTAGGAAACAGAATCGACAAGCTGAAGCATAAATTCGCGGACACGTTCGGTCTCCCTTGGACTAGTCTTGCTGCGGATAGCTTCGTACAAATCTCCCCGGGAGCAGAATTCGAGAACAATGTAGACATGGGCTTCGGTCTCAAAGGAATGAATGAGGTTGACAATGTTGGGATGAGCTCCGAGACGAGCATGGCAGGCAAGCTCCTCAGATTTCTCATCAATGGCGAACGACATGTCTTGGTCACTAGCAGCGGACTTCTTTGTCAAGCACTTGATAGCAACGAATTCCCCATTGGTCAAATCCTTGGCCATGAAGACCATACCGAATGAGCCATTATTGAGAGGAGATACCGTCTCAAATCGTCCGTCGAGGACAACCCCGTCATAGAACCTGTCCTTGAGACATTCCATGATAGCGAGTGGATCTAATCGGGAGGTGGTCGGGTGAGTTGGTGAGGCGGAGTATTGAGGCGAACCGTGAAGATTAGGTAGATGGGTGAAAAGGCAAACAACGAGAAGCGTAGTTGTACAACCGATATATTTTTGGGCCCCTGAAGACTTGTGATTGATGAATACAGCGAGAAAATGCTTTTGTCTTTCTCTAAATAACGTTGTTGGCACAGGAGGCTCGAGGTGGTTTAACGTCGTGAGGTCGAGCTGGAACGGGGTGACGAGGCAAATAAACAAACAAGCAACGCTATATAGATGTAGTCCACGCCGAAAAGCACAAATGGTAAGTGTTGAAAACTCCGGTATGTATCGTAGGGTGTCAGAGGCTCATTGATGGGTATTGAATTGTAGACAAAAGAAACTTGGTTGAGGTCGTTAATGTGACAGGGACGGAAGGTCTGGAAACGAAAGAAAGGTACGAAGTCGTTACGCTAACATGGAATCAAAGTATGAGAGGAACGAGTGGTCGAGGTGTTGATGAAGCCTCGGTGGCAGTACTGGGAACTACTGCTTGTTGTCGTGATCTGGGTCGATGGGGTAGGCGGATCGAACCAGGATCAAGGCAGCACAATCAACAGTTGTCAATTGTAATGCTTGTGGGGAGTGTGGGTCGTGAATTATCGTAAGAAGAGGATCGACCAGAAGGAATCAATTAGATGATCAATGGAGCAGGGTTGATCTAATTGGAGTAGTTTGGGTGACCCTGCGAGGTGGTTCCGAGGCTGCCTGCAATCAATCGAATCGAGTTGATAACAGATCAAGGTTATGAAGAAGAGTCTATCTTGAGACAGTCCCGGACTGGCGTTTGGAAATCATGTGTTGTTGGAGATGGATTGGTGGAATAGGAAGTCGAAGAGCTGGCTCTTCGTCTTGCCTTATCCTCGGATGGAGACGCTTTCGAGTATTGTCGGGTTGAGAGGTCGAGAGATGGGAGAGCGAGGAGAAGCTGAAGAGATATGCGAGAGTGTGTTGATGCTTTCAAAGAACAGTTGTGTGGCTGGTTGTGGAATGTGACTGTTGCCGTGAGCAACTGTCTTGTCTGATGCTTTCGTTGTCCCGTATGACGCAGAGGCGAGGTGAGGGTAAGGTTGAAAGCAACGATATGGTCGTCGAGTTGAGTTCAGAGGGATAGGAAGCGAAGGTAGTAGAAGGTAATTAGGAAGGCGGAGAAGAAGAAGAAGAGGAGGGAGGAGAGCGAACACGAACAACTCGAGATGCGTCAATCTGGGACCATGCGTAGGAAGATAGGTTTTGTGCTGGATAGAGGTGTAGTTTTGAAGGAGCAGAGCAGACGGTAAGTCAACAAGGAGGGTGCAGTAACGAAGAGCAGCGGGAAAGGTCGACTTGGGTTTAGCGTGACATGCCGTGGCTCTAAAGAAAGGTGTGGTGGGCTGAGGATGAAAGCAGTGAGAGTGAGCCAACAACGCCGTTGCCGAAACCAGATCGACAGTTGACCGCTACCTCCAAAATACAAAGAACCCTTGCTGTTATTCAAGCGGCATCCAATCTAATAACGGTTAATGGAGGACATCGGGCGGTAAGCCATTTACGAGTGGGTGATTGTGAAACTATTGAGCCGAATCGGGTTATGTCCCACGCCGCTTTCTGTAGTTTCCATGGCTTTCTCTTTGGTGACTCGATGTCCCTCTCATTGGCCTATTTCCCTGCCTGCGCCTGCTTCGTGGCCACCTCTCAGACCTCCCCTGAGAGACTGCAGTACACTGCAGCTGTTAGCTCCTAAGACTAACGGCATTCGTTCAAGTGCAGTAGGGGAGGGTCGAGCGTCGAGCATCGAGCCAAATCATCTTCCTCTGTCTGAAGCTAAACTATTCTAGGCGCCAGGCCTGTCTGGAACTCACCAACGTTTGCGGAATTGTAGAGAGAGGCCTTTTACGTTTACGGGCCTGCAGTAGGCGGCCATGTAGTAGTTACTACTCCGTAGACAAGTTGTCAAGAGGTGAGGACAGCACAGCACAGGACAGGACAGATCTCTTTGTTTCTAGTCTGCCGCAACTTCCCGCAAGCAAATCAAGTTCAATTGAGCACCTGGGCCAGCTCTACCGTACTCGAGTCCGTACTCCGTATGCTAATCTTGAAGAGACCACGGGACAGGGCCACGAATAATGTCTACGAAGAACGCCTCCTAAATTCCTTCACTAATGTCAGCAGTCACCCGCCACTCAGCCTTAGCAAACTATAAACATATCCCATCCGCAGAATCCGCAGTATCTTGGGTTGAGATCCTTCGATTAACGAAACTTGCCGAAAGGACACCTTTCTTTGATATAGTACACATCGCCAATAATAATGTCTCAAAAGGGCTCAGTATCTTTGTTAGGTTTCATCAAGTGACCTCGGAACACCATTATTACGAGTCCGAGATCAACATAGGCCATTTGACATGTTGACTCTGTTCATATTCGTCATCCTACATATCCATCCTTTTCTCTTATGGTTGATAATGATCCCCAACTCTAAACACCCGTCCCAAATGGTCGTTCAAGCATAAAGGAAGTATCCCCATTCCTACAGGAGGATCAGGTCACTTTATGCTCTCTTTCATCATTGAACCAACGACCATGAACCTCTAACGGATACCTCCGAACCTTATCACCCACCAAAACTTATCATATGGCATTCGCCATATTGAAACAGTTCAAGTGAGGGATTATAGCTGCGTAACGGACCCATTGTTCCCATTCCCATTCCTCAACTGCCATCCCTTTGCCGTGAAGATATCATCATGTGAGATGCGCTGCTTTGTGCTGCTATCTGCGGAGCATCGATGTCATCCAAAAGATCTCCACTCCCCTCACTGTCGCCCTATGAAGTAGAGGATTTCCGTAGAGTAGGCTGCGGCCTTAAATAGTAAGGCATCGAACCAGAAACGCCTCCAAACCTTCAAGGCGCTTCTCACCAGTCATAAGCAAGCGCCCACCACCCTCTTCATTTATTAGATGGATTGTCTCACAATCAACTGGCTGTTGCTGTTGCTTAGCATTCCACCGTTTCGACTCGCTTCACAGCTGTATGCATGTTGGGGGTCTTCGTATGAGCACAGCATCTTTTGCACGCGTCGGCTTGCCTTGACCTCACGATAAGCTCATGACTTGCAACTCGCCCGCTGTAGATCATCCTAATCTTAGGATACCTTACGGGTGCACAGGCGTATCGAGTCAATCTGCGAATAACGCCATCCTCACAAATGGTCTCACAGATTAATGTGAAACCTCCCAGCGATACGATACACAATATCAACCTCCTGTACATCAACAGCTTCCCGACAACACCATTTTCACTACTTATCGCACCACCCAAGGCTCGACGGGCGCGCCATCTCAGTTCCTGTATCTCTTGCTGCACGAAAGCAGATGGCAGATGGTCAAGTAGGGCATTCACGTGACACCAGCACATATCGTGCATCTCTCAAACGCTCCGGGAGTACCGGTACTGTGTACGGACACAAGACAGCTTACACAGCCAGGTAAAGGTCCCATTTCTCAGGTAGGCTCATAGAGTATGGACGAAGACTTCTGTTGCATGATCTACTCCACAAAGTCCGTGTATCTCATAGAGTGCTCGGGTTGTTCTACTGCACCCCACCGATGTTCCGTTTCAAGCTGCATACGAATTCCAAGAAGGTAGTAAATACGGTGCTGTACCTATCAGCCTGCTTTCCGCACACACCTACACAGCGGTGAGAATGAAAACTCTTCATGAAGAACTACTGCAATAATTTACATGTTATCGATGGCAAGCAAGTAAACAATAATACCATCTGGATATCTCATGCAAAGAAGAAACACATAAGGCACAGCTGCAACTAATCGGACGGGACCATACTTGCATTTCTCCACAAAAACAGCAGTACAGTTCCTGAAGCTATGCCACGTTTATAGCCCTAGACACCTGTCCCGGAAGTAGTGGGGATCCCGTGTGCTGTTCTTCCTTTTTGTGCATCAAAGTGGCTTTCTCCATGCAGATAGTATGGATGGATCTAGATCTAGAGCTTCCAATGATGGCTGGCAGAATATACTACAAAAGTCCCAAAGTGAAGAGGAGTGCCTTCTTCCAGTTCACCGCCATCCAAATCTTAAAAAACCTTGCCACTTAGTCGCTCCTTCCGTTCGAAATACAAGTGCCGATTATTCATGCAACTGAAACATATCGAGAGAAATGATAATCTAACACACCTTGAGCATCCTGCATACAAATCCACCACTTAGACAAACGGTAGCTGCAGCTTATTCATGCGCTCTACTGCACCTCGTCCCAGGGTCTAGATCGCGCTTTTCCGCATCTTGACGTTTGCGACTGGACAGTTGTAAAGTTGCAAAGAAAAAAAAATATTTCCGCCTTCACCGCTATCTTGAACCGAGGAAGAACTTTTTTTCTCTCTTATCGCGCAAGTACGAAGATGGACGTCAAGGTGGTCTTGCTTGATATTGGTACGTGCTCCTGAGAATGCAACCTACCTACTACCTCCGTACTCGTCCATCCATGGCACTGGAGCTGGAGCTGGAGCTGAAGAGATACTGGAGGATGTTATACTACAGTCACGTGAATCACAGCTGACATCTGTAATATGCAGAGGGGACTGTTTGTCCAATCTCCTTTGTCAAAGATGTTTTGGTAAGCATGGTTTTCTCTATTTGTGCTGTTCCCTTCTCTCGTCTACGGACCTCCACAATCTTCCCCCTATCACAAGTTTTCCTTATAGAGCACTACCGTTTTAAACCATCTTTCCATTCCGACCCAAAGCTTTTCCAGTTCGTTGCGACTGCCGTCGGGATCTGCGTCGTGTGCAGCGCAAGTGAGCCCGGTTAGGAAGAAGATCTGAAGTCTGTATGTCTGACGGGTCAAGTGAACATGCACAAGTGTTGCTCTGTTGAAGAACCCTTTGTGATTTGCTACCGCACGTTGCAAGTCTCTTCTGAATGCCTATCGTGGAACGTAAAGTGGCACGTAAAGTGGCATAAGACCTCAACCCAGCCTTCCAGCGCTGCGGTTGGTTGCAGACTGCGAGGGGGACAGTATTTTCCGCATCACTTTCGTTGGCCAATGCAAGAATCTGTACCATTGAATGAGATATTGCGGGGAAAACTTAGCATTACCACATTTGAGCATAATCTCCCACGGAAACTTCATTACCATCAAGTTGGCAATACGTCCTAGCCTCACTTCAAAAGCTGGTCACAAAGTCCCTGCATTTGCCACGATACCCCGCGACAACTCCGCCTCACCTGACACTTGACCAAAGAGCTAATCATTATCCTCAGTTCCCATATGCCCTTGAAGTCCTCCCCTCAACACTAGCCATCCAATGGAACTCTCCAGCCTTCGCCCCCTATCGGGACGCCTTCCCACCCTCGCACCGCAGCAGCCCCGCCGCACTCCTCGCCCACGTCCGGGACCTCATGTCGCAGGACCTCAAGATCCCCTACCTTAAATCGCTTCAAGGCTATCTCTGGCTCACAGGCTACGAGAGCGGCGCGCTCCGCTGCCCGCTCTTCCAAGACGTGCAACCTTCCATGTCAGCGTGGCACAAAGCCGGCATCGCGATCGTGATCTACTCCTCAGGTTCAGTTCCGGCTCAGAAGCTACTGTTCCAGTACACAAACTCGGAACCGGAGCCGGATTTGAGGCCACTGATTAGTGGGTATTTCGATACGGTTAGTGCGGGGCTGAAGACGGAGAAAGCGAGTTATGAGAAGATTGCTGGGACGAGAGGGGAGGGGGTTGGGAAGTGGTTATTTTTTGAGTGATAATGTTAGGGAGGTTGATGCTGCGAGGGAGGTGGGCATGCAGGGGTTTGTTGTGGTGAGGGAGGGGAATGCTGATTTGAGCCAAGAGGAGAGAGAGAGGAATACGTTGGTGGAGAGTTTCGAGGAAATCAAGCTCAAGAGGAGATGATAAGCCAAGGCTGAAATGACGAGAAGCCTTTCCAATGCGACTGTTCATAATCATTTTCGGGCAAGTGCCTGCTCGAAGTATGCATACATCACATCGCAAGCTTGTGCTAGACACAAACAGCGGCACTTCTCATGATCTACTTTCAGTGTCCCACATCTCCTAGCACATTATAAATGGGTGCCGATTTTTCAGTGCGATGCAATTACTATTTCGCTTGCAATTTGTACCCCTAATTTACCCGACTGCAGCTTTTCGAAATGCCAGAACCTTCAAAAGTCCTCTTCACAGATAGATCATTTCCAATACCTATTTCCACCCACTCGAACAATTCTGTATCTAAAGCCCGCCCTAGCAGACGAATTCCCTTTAACGAGAGCAACCCACGCAAAGCGCCTCACCGTCCAAATTCATCGTCCGAAGTTTGTCCGTGAATACATGTACTCCTTTCATTCAGTCAATCGAGTTTCGGGATAAGGAAAGGCTGTCCTGATATATTTAGGGGTAAGTTACTTTGTAGGATTCGAGGAGGAAAGAGGATAGTGAAGACTGCACTCGTTTAAACCATCACTGCTTGGTCCATCACAATTCTTGTGCTCATTTGATATTTAGTGCCGGTCCATGCGAAACCATTACTATACTTTTCTTGATACACTGAGAGCCTTCTTATACTCTAAATATTGTTGGATAATTAATTCACCTCCTCGTAATTCTATTCCTTGAACCCAGCACGGGTTAGCTAGTGGCTTTCTCTGGTGAGAAGTAGAGTTTATATTACAAATTGTACGTTGAAGTCATTGTCTATGCTTTTCCAGACACGAATACTCCTATATTGTAAAGATCACTTGCTGATGGATTCCAGGAAGCGTCTATTCATCAGGATGTTGAAGGCGCCCAGCTCAGTCCAGCCTCTTCCTTGCCGGTCTGGAATATTTATCAGTGAATATCGAGTGATGTCTCATCTCGATTCTATTTTATGACTGAATCTCTAACTGACAGCTGTCTGTTTCTTGACAGCAAAGAAGTGTCTTTACATCAAACAAGCACGATCTCGCGATCTCTCACATATGATTTTTCAATACCGCTTAAACAGTCGCAGCGAGGTCTCCTTATCTAGTGAACCTCACTCTCCCACCAAAGACCAGCCTATTTATGCTTCTCGATTGTCATGTTAGATACTGTCAGATTAGTTCGAACCCTCAATAATATATAAACATAGTCTACAGATATCAGCACGAGCATGAATCTCGTCCCGTCCGGTCAAGTCGTAAAACAGGTCCTGATATACAAATATGCTGAATTTACAAGTCTTCTTCTAGTCTACACAATCTCAATCATAACACAGGACAACAATACAATACAATACAAAAGTCGTGTATGATATGTATAGCTGAGACACTGTTTCCTCGACTGAAAGAACTTGAAGGTAGCGATTCGAACTTCTTCTCACCCATAAAACGTCTTCTCCAGTTTCGACAATATGCTGTGTGTAATCAGTACATCAAGACATCAAAAGCAAAGGACAACAAACATGTGGTGTAGCACGAGATACAGTATTATGTTACACAATAACGCCTTCAGCCTATCTCAGATGCCAAGAGCGCATTCACATACTGTACAGTTGCTTTCCCTTTCAACGCCTCTTCATATCGCTCCTGCTATAGCACCTCCCTCCTAATTCCACCCTGGCCTAAATGAAACACCCTCCAAGCATTGATCATTATTCTACCATAAAACCCCGTCAACTTGCCATACTTCCCGTCTTTTACCAAACAGACTAGTGACATTGTTCCTAGTTCCTTTTCCATTGATGTGCTGCCTACAGCAACGTTAGGTCATCTTCGAGTTACGGTTATGTTCGCTGGGAACCTACATTGCTTGCGGATCCCCCAATTGAATGAACGAATAAAATTAATTACATTCAGGCATGATAGTATCTCGAATTTCATCGGCGCTTCCAGACCGTGGATTCTATTTGATAATAACACTGCATCGACAATAGTAGTAGCAGGTTGTTAGTCTGGAGAGGCACATCTCAAGAAAATATGATGGTCTGTAAGGAATTGATGGTATGGCGAATTAATTGAGGGAGGGGTGGAGGATTACTCAAGATGGAAGTTGCTGACTTGCTCAGGTAGGCTGCGGCAATGGCGAAGTCTTTGTAGCAATGCTGCCAACTTTTCCAGTCATGTGTGGTGCATGTCATTCAACCAAAGAAAAATAAAAAGGCGTATGATGAAGTGAAGACAAAAGGCCTGTGGTGATTTCTCAGTTGTCCTTGTCCGCTCTCTTGGATATAATAAACGCTATAATAAAGCACTGACATCGTCATCACATGGGTCGTCGACTTCCATTTTGGAGCGTTGACTGCTGCTTGCGGAAGCAAAATTATGGGGAGTGTAAAGCTTATAATTCTATTGAACATGACCAGCTGGATGTGTCTCCAGCTGAAAACGAGCCGCTATGCAGATAAAAACATATCACCCATCCCAATGCAATGCTCTAAATACAACAAATGTTCCACCCATAATTATAATTTTTTTTCATATATCACCTCCCGAAATTTCCTACGCAGCCCCAATCATGCTCTTCGGCAAGAACGCAAAGACTGTACCCACAATTGCAAGAATCGAGCAAACCGTAATCAGGAAGTAGTCCAGGATGCGTTCCCGCATGCTAACTTCCTTCCCAAAGATCTTTAGATAAAACAACAGTGGCAAAATAATGCAGATAGTAAAACACAATGTAGATCCCATGAACGCCATTATGCTATCAAATGCAGGAAATACAATCGCAATAATCACAAAAACAACAATGACCAGGATGCGGATTACGCTTTTGAAGATCTTGCGGATCAAGCTGGAGAGCTTGGTTTGGGGAGGAGCATGGGCTTCAGAGTGCGGGTCGAGACCGGCTAGGAGTTCTAGGGTCGAGACGATCGGTCGGGCATTTAGCGGGACCTTTGTAAGGGGAATGATGGCGATGAAGATGCTGAGGCAGACGGCGAGGAATTTAGGATAGCCAGAAGTACCGATTATATTTGCTGTTATTTCGTCCATAACCCCGTCGCCAAACATAAGGATGCCGGCTACAGCTGTAGCACAATCGAGGATGTACTGCAAAGTTTGTTAGATGTGGTCAATTGAAAAGGGCAGGATTGCTTACGGTGAAGGTGAAGGTCACTTTGACAGCCCGCTTGAACTTGTAGGGATGACGCATATCTCTATATATATTAGGGAAGACAGAATGCCCACCCCAAGGAGACATGAGAAGACCGAATGATAGAGGCAAGGTGAGCCAGTTTGAGGGGAAGAGGTAAGTCGTAGCTGGCTCACGCAGAGAGCCAGGAGTATGAGGCTTAGAAAAGCCGTCGATGAAGACGATGCTTACAACTACAGAGCCGTTAGTAGAGGTAAATTTCGATATGGTACTATAATGACTTACTGGAGAAACATGAGATTATTCCAACCACACTGCTAAAACTGAGCATACGCAAAGGTGCAAAGTTCAGGGGTATCATGAGAAGACCGCAGATTATTTTCCACCCAATTACACCAACACCAGGGATCAATAGATCCAACGTATCCGCAAAAAGAACAACCAGAGCTACGCATGCAGCAAGTAACTCCAGCGTAAAAAGCACGCTGGTTACTACCCGAGCCTTTTGGCCATAGCTGATGAATGCTAGATCTGCAAATGTGATCAAACTAGCATCAACATCCAAACACTTCGCTAGCAACTTCGCGGTATATGCAGTAACCAATGCTGCAAATCCCAGGAACAGCATTCCGCAAATCCAGCCGGAATATTTGATACCCATAGGAAGGCTCAAAAGTCCAACTCCGATTAGGACATTTGTGGAGTTGAATATCGTCTGGTAAAGAGTCGACTGCCCAGCGACTGTAAGAACAACCTTCCCGTCCTGTTCGATTTCTTTGACCATTAAAGGCTCCGATATCCCCTCCGCTCTAGCGGCTTGTTGCTGTCTCCATAATTCCCCAGCTCTTAACATAGAATTCCCGCTCAGGGTAGACTGCAAGGTACCGTACGATGTTCCATAGCTACCTGAAAGCGCGGTGGCTAGATGAGGGGGAATAGCAAAACTGGAATCCCTTCCTCTGACACTGCCCTGAACACTGGGTAAATCACTATTAAGTCGTCGCCCACCAGACTCTTTGTGTAGTAATGGCTGGGTGGGTGTGGGCGCATCTTCGGCTTCGTAATCAACGGTGTCGTCGTCAATAGCATTTTCCGACCTTCCTGAAGCTTCGAGATGGGCTCTGAGCAACGATGTCCGAGGTATGCGTCCATTTTCTGCATCTGTTCTCCCATATGCGATCGTCTCGTCGGTGTCGTCGGTGTCCGCAGGTGAGTCTGGTTCGGAGGAGAGAATAAACGCAGGCCGGTTTGGTGCAACCTCGTGGAACCCTGCAGCTCTTGTCCAACTTCTCGCAAAGTTTTCCATACTGTTTACACCTCCAACTTGGGCTATGGAATTCAGACGGAGGGCGATTGAAGACCTGGGAAACTGTCAGCGGGTGAAATGGGGTGGCTCTAGAAACTCAAACTTACCTCCGTCTTCGCAATTCTTGTTGGTTGCCTTCATCGTTCTCTGGCACGCCTAGATTCGCAGAAAGGGCACGTTCTCCTTGCTCGCTGAAATGTATGCTTCGTCCACCATCCGAGCTGACGGAGCTTCTATGGGGAGAAGTTCCATACTCATATTCTTCCCAATTGGTGGGGTTCCTTGTTGTTCCAGGAGCCATGGCTGCGAGCTGGCCTGTCTATACATGCAAATGGGAGGATGTTGACTTGAAGACTTGGCAAGTAAATTCATATGGGTAACGACGGAATGTACTCGTAAAGAAAGGTAAGAAAGAAGTAGACGAGGACGAGGCTACCTTACCTATTCAAACTCAAGAGAAGACCTTCCTCCCTTCAGAGTTTTCATCAGCTCAGCCAGGGAATTATTATCGATGGACTGACTGATAGACTTGGCTTGGCACGGGCCTGGTCGGCTAGGCTAGACCACACCACCTCTCCAGGATTTTCTTTTCCTTATCTCCTATCTGGCTGCTGTCATTGGCCAATCAAACATTACGCCACAATCCGAAGATTGGTCGCGGGTACAGTACAGTTATAAATCGTGAAAATCATGTAGAAATGGACAAGTAATTGTACGGTACGGAGTATTTGGACGAGGCTTGTTACATGAATGGAATGTATTGGGGAGGTTTGTTACATGAATGGGATGTATCAGAGTAGGTAATTTGTTACTCTGAGAAACTTAGTTACTTGTACGACAACCCCCGTCATGATCCAGAATCTCAAGCTGGGTGGTGGGGCATCCGCTGCAAAAAAACCCGAGGCAGCGAAATTCCAAATTTTTATATCAACTGATCCATCTATCTCATGCAGATGAGCAAAACTGGGCATACAGCTGATCACTCACATTGCAACCTCAAGACTTGAATATCTTCTTCATGCATTCAATCACAGAAAATTGTCCTGCGAAAATAAAACCCTTCGTTGCCCCCCCTCTATGCATTACTTCCTAAAGTACCCTCTCAGCACTTGATCAGGCCATATGCAAACCACCCCTTCCAAAAGCACCCACGACAATATACTCGTGGCTTCCATATGCGGTGAAATCATCTTGCAAAGTCACCTGAGGACGATAGCGAAATTGTTTCTCGTCTTCCCCGACCTCAACTCCTCTTTCTTGAACCCAAGACTTCGTTTGGTCGTCGGTGCCTGTAGCCTCCAAAGGTAATACACCAACTTATTCGAGAGTTTCTTCTTGACCAACAAGAATCCTAAAGCCTCCATAATTGCCTCCATTTTCTTCTCGTCCATGTACCTCGAGTTGGTAACGCAAGGAGCTGGCAGAACCAGGAAAACACTCGGAAAGTACTTTTCGAGACCTTCAGGATACTTCTTGGGCTTCAGAAACTTGAGAATCCGTAGTAACATTTCTCCCTTCCCCACGGGATCTGGGACATAGTTGAGAACCAGCGAGAGACTAATAATATCAAACTGTTCCTTCTCATCAAGCGGAAGAGGCCGTTCCATAAAATCCTGCTCCGTGATCCCTTCTGCTTGGCTGTTTAAATCGATTCTCTCAATTTCAAACAAATAGCTTTTAGAGCAAGCATTCGTGACACTCAAAGCTCCAACTTCCAACATCCGAGTAGGTTGACCATTGGTAACCTGCTCCTTCACCATCGGAAGCAATGGAGCTAGCCAGCCCATGAGAATCCTTGAACTGTCTCCTCCCCGGTCGTTGCTCTGACCAATGAGACTGGCTCGTTGATAGTTCTCAAGACCTCCCTGTGCTTCAATTCTCTTCTTGAAAACTTCAGCCTTGGCATTATCGCCATCCGCAAGAGCTTTCGTTCTCTGCTTCTCAAGGGTGTGATGCGTTCGAATGAGAGTTCTGGTTGCTTTACTGGAGATCGAAAGTTTTGTCTTGACCGTGGGAGGGCGACCAGCAGAAAGGGATTTCAGTTTGGTCTTCTTATTTTTAGTTGCCATATCCGTTTAGGAAAATTCATGTTGCAGTGGTATCGTTGTAAGTTGAAACAAATCGGCTAGCAGAAAAAGCGAAAGGAGAGCTCTCACGTGACCATAGCTTAGCTATCGCGCTAGATTTTCCGCACTTTGAAAAGGTTTGAAATATTCGACCAAGACAAATCCACGGCATCATCACCTTCACGACAACCCACGACAAAATCAATCGACATGCCTCCAAAGGATCAAAAGAAAGGTACAATACCCTTTCTAACCAATATGCTCTGCTGCGATTGAAGCGCCATGGTTTCGAAGGATCTGATCAAGTTTGAATTTTTGCGAAAATGAAATCTTTTTGAACCCTCGACCAGATGGAGTCAATTTTTGCGCACCAGCAGCAGCAGATATTGCGAGTTCATCAAGAGCGATTGCTGATGCGTAAGTGTTAATAGGTGCCGCCACCAAGGGCAAGGCCGGCAAGCAAGCCAGCGCTGCTGCGAAGTCTGCGTTGAAGGGCGTAAGTTTTCAATCCTCTCACTCCCCTACAATCCACATAGCTAACATCTTTCCCAGTCGCACTCCCAGAAGGTCCGCAAGGTCCGCACCTCGACGACCTTCCACCAACCTAAGACCCTCCAACTCTCCCGCAACCCCAAGTACCTCCGCAAGTCCGTCCCCGCGCAACCTCGCCTCGATGAGCACAAGGTCATCATCCACCCTCTCAACACCGAGAGCGCGATGAAGAAGATTGAGGAGAACAACACCCTTGTCTTCATTGTTGACATCAAGGCCAACAAGAGACAAATTAAGGAGGCGTTGAAGAAGCTCTATGATATTGACACCGTCAAGATCAACACCCTCATCCGGTACGCTTTACAAGGACTGTGTTATGGGAACAAGTGCTAATAAAATACAGACCTGATGGATCCAAGAAGGCCTTTGCCCGCCTGACCCCAGACGTCGACGCTCTCGATATCGCTGCCACCAAGCTCGCCATCGTCTAAGTGTTTGATTTAGGACAAGATTATGATGGGATGTACGGGGGATTATGATCTGGTTATGGATTTTGCCAGCGGGATTCGTGGCTCACTTGCATTCAAGGCGTAAATGAGATATACCAATCAAAAATGCACAAAAAGTGCTTTCCCATCCCGATTTTCTACCTGATCTAGTCATCTCTTGATTGTGATTCACTCCTTTATCAAAAATAAATAAGCTAGCCGTACAGACCGTAGAGTAGAGTACCCTCCATCATCCCAAATCCATCCATATTCATACAAGTCCTCCCTCCCATCAGACAGCATAGTATACACCTCCTTCCCTCCACCTCACCCCAACCCCCTCTCCTTACATCCATCCCCTCCCTACAGTATCACCAACCTAAACACTCCCCCTCATCTGCTCCAAATGCCTAATAACCGTAAAATTCGCATCCAAAAACCGATCCACGCAATTCTGCGTACAGCTTTCCTCGCCCTTGTCCAACTTCCCACTGCGAATAGCACCCGTAACACATTTCTTAAAACACGTCTCTGTTAAACTATGCACAGCTACAATCATCAGTCAGCATTTGCCTTCTCTAAACTAAAAAAACCTCGAACGATTGCTTCTGAAAATAAGAAGGATTGGGGTTACGGTGGGGTGGGATGGGGCAGAGGTCAAGGGAAGAAGAAGGGAGAGGAGACACACTTTGCTGGATCCGAGCTTTTTTGCGATTCGTTGACGACGAATTGCTGTAGTTCTTGCTTGTCTTTGTCGCTGAGCTTGGATAGGTCGACGTTTTGCTCTAGAGATGAGGTAGGGGAGTCCATGTTTGTTTTGTGATGGGCGTATCTGAAGGTGTTTGGGGAAGGGTGGCGTTGGGAGTCGTGAGTTGT
>QGMJ01000594.1:0-20873 GCA_007821545.1 Lachnellula subtilissima
GAGAAGTGATGTGTATAGGTGGGATAGGGATATTATGTGTAAAGACCGGCTAGCGGTGGTATGTATATATGGATATGTAAGAGAATGGAAAAAGTTCACAGAACTATGTAAAGAATGTAAATGCTGTACAGGTTGGTTGAGGAAGTTGCTGAGGATGGGATGTATCTTTCTTTCAAATGGCATTATCGTTTTACTTATGCTCGACAGTTACTTGCAGCTCGGGGTCAGAAACCTGCGAGGACGATGATACAATGCCAATGCCTCGTCAGCCGCTCTGTGACATAGGCACCACTTTCCAAGTCTGGATGAGACGAGATCACGATACTGGATATTGTGGTTTAGCTGTAATTTGCTCAGAGAGCTGCGTCCATCCGGTCCCTGAGACACCTTGGCACTTACCCGAGTGTGTTGGGACGAACGCATAATGTGGAGTCGGGTTTCAGGGACTTCGTCAACGGCGCTAAGAATTAGCGACGAGACAGGAAATGTACCAACTTTCTAGAGACCATGGTATTTTATGCTTTGTCCTAGTTACGAATCAACTTTAAAGCGATGAAGTCCCGCAATATGCAGCACGTGATCTGGTTTAAGCTACAGTACATCCTAAGCCCGACTTTCAAATTCCAAATCTGGTGTAAATTACAGCTAGGATTTAGCGAAACTAAACAGCATAGAAAAGTGATTGTATTAGAGGTATGCGACATAGAGGAGCTCTAGTATAGAGGATAGTCGTAGGTGCAGTCTATAGATTGGAGTATATGTGATGGCCCAGATTATGCTTAGTAATCATAGAGAGGAGATCTTGTTGGACCTGATTAGGCTTAGCGCTCATTAGGTTCTGCCCCTCGGAACGTATTAGGATTTTGGACTGACTTTTGATTATAGCAGTGGAATGTGCTCAGATTCCTAGGAGCAGCAAATCGAGACAGATAACCTTAAGACTGTCGGGATATGTAGTCATATGGTACTGGCGTCGATGACTAAGCGATGCAGAGGCACATCCTCTTCGCCCTGTCATCCACACTTGGACTTAGACACCTAGAAAACAAATCAGATACCATCGTATTAGACAGATTACTAGGCCAACCCAGTGTACTATGTGATACCAAAAACGAATTTATTAGACATGGACGACAAATGAACATTGAGTTCGAGTTCCAACGCTATGATTACTTCGTAACACTTGAACAATACTACAACAGATAGTACTGCATACCATATCAACACCAAGATCCAGTGAAGAGCATAGGTAGGTCTCCGAAATAATCTATCGCCACTACTTTGTGACGGAGTCAGACCTCGTATTATCTCCCTCTTCGTACCCTCGATCTCATGTAATTGTCCATGTTGTACAGCAATCATTTTTCCTGCAACAGCTCCCCGACCATCATGCTGATATTGCTGTCTCGCTTGTCCCAATTTTCGCCATAGGAAGAATATAGCAGCGAGTGCAACAAGAAGCCAGAGCCTAAGACGACACCTACAGAGGCACCTACCGTAACATTCTTGTTCTTGGCACAAGTATCTGTAATATTGGAAGAAGAAGCCCCGGCAGCAGAACAGCAAGCCGCAGGGGAAGTGATTTGCGTTGATGAAGACGCAGGTTGCATTGCTGGAGATTCTGTCTGTGCAGATGTGGATTGCGTCGCTGATGATGTTGAAGTAGCTTGCAGACTGAGCCTCATACTCAGCGGGAACGTATCGCCATCACAGCAGGTAGGAGAACCAGCATTATTTTGATCTGGTGAACTGCAGCAAAAATTGTTGTTAAGGCAGGATGTCATAACAAAGTACTGAGTTCCTGATTTCTTCACTTCAACAATCCAGACCCTGATAATGTGCAACGCAGAGGCAATTGCGGTGAAAGTGATAGTTTCATGAACCCACCATTGGCAAGTTACCGACAAGGGGAATTGCAAATTGGATCTTCGAAGTCCGATCGGTACACCCGCCTTGGTATAAAGTGGCCTGAGAGTTGGTTGAATTTTGTGCGGGGTACTGACAGAGTATATGCTGCTAGTAATAGGTTTCGCAAGGAAACGATTCAGAGATTCCTGTTAATATGTAAGAACATGATAGACGGACTGCATAGAATGGTAGTCATACTTTAAACTTAGCGAGGTTCATATTTGAAAATCTGCGGGATACAGGTGCTGGACCCAGGGGGCTAGACGTGAATGGCGGCATCTTAAGGTAGGGACGGATGTAAGCAGATTATACGCTTAAGCTATTTTCATTTGTTATATTTGTCTTAAATTCCATGTATTCATAGAAGCGCCTGAGATCCAAGACCGACGCAAGTTTCTTCGCATCATTCTCTCGAAAGCTCAACTCTCTAGCAGACTTTCATATCCAAATAACGCCAGCTAGCTCGAAATTAAGTATGCTCATATTGCTTGCTCCTACTTATACCCACGTTTGTGAGTGAGGGTAGTTCATGAGACCAGGTAGATCGGGAATGGCAATATGATAAAGCCTGCAGATGTTTAGTATCCGGACAGAATGAGAAACCGGAGGATGATTTACTAGAGGCGAGCTTCAAATGAACTGGTTGGCAGAAATACCTAGCTGAAGTACATATGAGGCTTATTGCTCAAATTTGTCTTATAGATAGAAGCAGCAGCCTCCAAGACCAAATGGATTGCGAATATTATTATTTGCCTACCTTCAGTGAATGGTGGACAAAGAGCACTGGGTGGTACTGCACAGGCACGTGCGATGTATTCGTATTAGATTGGACATAATCATTAAGCGTTGAGCCAATATAACCCCTTCAACCCACTTCCTACCTTGTGTCCCCATCTGGTCTATGTGTCCTTCTAGAGCTCCATGATCCCTAGGCGGCATATATTTCCAATAATAGCCATGATATATTTACTATTTATAGAAAGATAAACCTACAGAGGAAGACTTGACCAATCTTCACGCCAATCCCTGCTGCCCTCCTTGCGGGGCCAGACACGGCGAAATACTTGCATGATTTCCGAGTCTTCCTCTACATCCCCCGGCTCCATCACAATATCCTTTTCCTTCCGCAAGTACTCCGCTCGCCGTCTATACTCATCTGTTTGCTCCTGATCGCGCGCCTCCCTCACCCTCCGACCCAGTTCTTTAACTCTAGTAACATCCCCGTCGTCTCGACAAACCCGCTCAACCAGCCACGAACGACTCAGATGGTTGACAACGGGTGGTATGCTGGCATTGTTTACGGAGGTGCCCCACTGGCCGCCGCCCGTGGTCCACACTTTGAGAGACTCCAGTCCTCGGCCTACCTTGCTGCTGTAGATGGTCTCCCAGATCGAGCGGACCAACGTCTCGTCCACCGCGCAGTTCATCAGCGTTTCGCGCAGTCGGCCCTTCTTCAAGAACCCTAAAATTTTGCAGCTCTCGCGATCAAATGCATCGAATGAAGCGTCGTCTCGAGAATCAGCGTCTCGCATCACTCCCCAGTCAGAACAGTCCAGGGTAAGGAACAGTGATTTTAATTGTGCCATCTGGCCGAAACTCTTATACATCTCAGCCTCGAGCGTATCGGATTTCGTACGTTTGACCGAAATAGCTAGCTCCTGCAACGCCGGACACTGGGTGTGGATTTGCAGAATATGCTCCTTTGTGAATGTCATAGGTATATCTCGTCGAACTCGATGGTTGCTTGGAGTGAAAGCCTGCTCGGACGGACGTAGAGTTAGCTTTTTCAACGTCGGCCCGTGTTGGTCTAGAATGGCGTCTAGGATCTTGGGCTCGAGTGGGCCGGACACGGAAAGCTGATCGAGAGGCTCGAATTCCCTGAAAAAGGTAATGGCGTTATTGGCGTAATTAGGTCTCTCAGCTTCCATGTCGTCGCGTTGCATACGAATGCGAAGCGTCTTCAATCGCGGGAACGAGCAATTCTGGGCGATCCACTCCATCCCCTCGTCATTTACCCCTGCGCCCTCACACCCGTAACCTCCGCCCAGGGCTAGATGACGCAGGCGGCTAAAGTCGGTGTGTCTGGCCCAAGCCTGGAGAAGACCCGGCGGTCTCAAGTCCACGGCCCCGAGGAGCGAAAGCGAGGTTAAGGATCCGATAGATCGACCGGAGACAAAGCCTGGGAGACCTCGCCATGGCTCCCGCGGGCGGCGGTAGTATCTCCGCGAGTTCTCTGGTGTAAGGTTCACCACCACGACTTTCTTCAGGTTAGGCGCAAGACTGGCAACAATCTCCATCATCGCCTCTTGGTTAAAATCGTCGTCACCCTCGGAATCCCGCCGACAGCATTCAACCTTGACACTATACAAACACGGAGACGAGGCCAAGGCCATCTCGTAAGGATAGGGGGTGCCCCATAGTAGGGTTCGCAATCGAAAGGTAAGGTGGTAGAGTTTGCATTGGGGATGGTGGTCATGGAGGGCGTCGAGCAAGGTTGGCGGAAACTGATTCCGGCAGTCATATACTAATTTGCTAAGACGTGGCAGGGTTTGGATTAAACCAACCACGGGCGCCCATGCTAGATCCTCCTCGGAAGATTTGGCGATGACGGGCTCGTCGTAGACGACATGCGGGGACGGAAAAGATGGTTCTTCGCCGCCCAAGATTTCGTCCACGCCAGTGGTCTCGAACCAGCTATGGCGGTCGCTCGTGTGGGACTTATACCCCTCGATCCTAGATGCGCCAGATAAGCGGAAAGACCCTTTAATGCTGAGATAGCGGACGTGGCCCGCGGACGCGGTTCGGGAGAGGGTCGTGACAAGGGCATTAACGTTGCGCTGCAAGGCCTCACGACTGCTAATGCTAAGGTGGATATGGTGAAAGATCAATGGAAGAGTGGCGCTATGGCAAGTTTTGCTTGCCAACCCAAATGCGTAAAGACTGGGTCGATGCGATCTGTCCACGTGACCTGCTATCTGCTGCAACGTCTCAAGCGGAAGAGCGTGTAGGTCCAGCTTGACGGAGTCCATGTCCATGAAAGTGGGAGGAAGGAGCCAGAATGTGGTAGAGAAAGAAACAAGAATGGGTTGGGTGGTTTGGATGGCTACACAGCGGGCGGAGTTATAATATATAGGTAGTCTTACCTGCGTGATCCCGAGACAGCCTTACAGGACAATGCAATTCAACTTCGTGCACGACGTCACGTCACGTCCTGCATGCCCGCGCCGTACCCGTGCCGTGTATATGGTAATACAGTACTTCGTACAATACGGTACCGGTAATACTGGGGTAATACCGTAATTCTTAGCGCCACTTCTGAAACATGACCCCAGTATTCCAGGCTGTCATTCTATTAGCGCCGAGCTAACATTGCCCCAATAATTAAGCCCTATAAGTGGATCTAGCTAGTATGTACCACCATGGCCTTCCTTCATGAATGAGCTTTACACTGCCACTAAGCACGGAGAAGGCACAGAATATCTTTCTAAATCCCTCATTATCTTTGCCTGATTCTTACAGGATTCTCCAGTAACACGTTCAAGGCGCAGTACTATTAACCCACAACATCAGTGATTTTGGCGTTACCCAATGTTCGCCAGATTCTAACTGTCCCCTTAGCCTCTTATATTTATTCTATGTCTATTAGAAGGTATAATAGGGAGGCAGCCTTGTGTACAGGGTGTTGCCACGAGGCTTGCAAATCAAAGATTATATGCATTTTACCAGGCTTATATGGACTCCGGCTCTCGGAAATATTCTTAATCTAGTATATAAACTATCTCTTAGAGGTTTGATCCCTAAATAGGGCATCAATGATCGTATCCAAGGATCTATTCAGCCAATCGATACCTTGCTTTACCTACGTTACCCTTGACTCACAAGTTTCGTGGCAACACCCTGTACCACAGAGGAGTCTGTCCTTCCTTCTTTGCTGCACCGCGGGCGGATCAAACAGTAGTTTATCTCGGCATCTGACGCTTACTTTGTACTACAGAATGTCTCCGAATCGTGAACTAAGATGTGGCACGGTCCGCGCCAATGCGTTGCAAGGCTGTGAGTTACCCCCTCCAGCGGAGAAACAGAAACATTGTGAATAGTTTCGGGGTTACAGCCTCTTAGAGCAACATTTTGATCAATATCTAAGAATAGTCTTGCAGATTTATTCAAAAACACTACACAAATATGAAATTGATCATAAAATGTCTTTAGCGCAATGAAGGTGTCTACCCATTGATTAGTGTGGACCAATTCAAGAATATTTGCTCCCTAGTAGTGTTTATCCTCTCGGAACTTTTTGCTTAACCTGTATCAAGTCGGAGCAGGACGTACAATGAACTTGTTAATCAAGCCCATAATGTCACACGATTAAGGGTAAAATCGACTGATTCTGAAATCTAATCTGGGAGGGAAATCCAGAACCTTGAATGTATATAAAAATGTCTCAAAAAGCACATAAAAGGAGGTCCAATACCGCTGACGTAGCCAGAGCGGCCGAATAAAAAGAATCCGATGAATCTGCCGACATTTTCTTTATATGATTCGCGCTTCGGAGGTTACAACTGCCTACATTCCGATTTGGCTCCTAGACTTGTCCCTTTTATCTTAAAGTCTCTAGACCTTTCCCGGTAATAAAGTCACTTGATAAATATTCTATATTCCGTGACAAGTCCGCTAGTTGGACCGTTGCTTTCGTGGACAATTCCCTTATATCTTGTATGGTTTATAGTTCTGGTTATCGCCCCGTGGGATCCGAAGTTTGGAACAACTCTCATAATGGAATAAAGACCAAGTTGTGGATAGGACAAACAAGGAATATTTTAAAAAATCAGAGTTCAATTGAAACAAACGACTATGGAGCAAAAACACTCAGAACGATAGTACATAACCGAGAAACTCATCCCCACATCTAATCACACTGGCAGAAAGGAAATTCTCGCCTCCAGTAGTACAGTCTCCCCTCTTCACTATGGGCTGCTCTCCCCTCAACCAGCCTAAAGCTTTACACAATCATACAACGTTCAAGCAACCCATTCTTTGCCAATGACGTCTCTCTTGGCAGTATCTACTTGGCAAGTGTCATCATTGGACCCGTTCCCCAAACACCCATCCGCACAAATTGTAGTGAACTGGATATTCCCGTTGTGGGTACAGCTCCAGAGGGAGTTATCTTCGTTGAAGGTTGTCTCGGGCAAAGACGCGGCGGCAAGGCCGGTGTTGATGTTTGTGAGGTAATTGCCTGTAAATCATTAAGAGTCAATTTAGGAGTGTTTAGGGTTGAGACGGGATGAAATGTTTTTATATAGAAATCTATTATTTTTTTTAGAAAATCACAACTTACCTTTCTTCTTTAGTGAAGTACCACAATAGATTCCGCCAGTCTTGCAGCTATCTGCAGCTACCAAGCCCGAAAGTGCTGAGGCGAGAGCGATTGCGATGATAGAGAATTGAACCATTTTGAAGATAGAGGATGTGAATATAGATGTTGAGTTGAAAAGTTTGAAAGTGTTGATGCTTTGTTAGCTGTGATTGGTAGTGGAAAGACGAAGGAAGTTGTTGATGATGAATGATACAGAACTGTTTTCGAAAGGGGAATTGAGGGCATATATATACCTTCCTGTCCTATACTATTTAGGTCAAGTCTAAGCTTTCTGGCCTTCATCAAATGCTAAAGAAAGGATGCCTCATACGCAATGGATAAGATCTTCAACCCTCGGTGAGCAAAGGAGCGAGTGCCGCCTAATCCTTACTTACTTAATATAACGAGAATAGAACAGACCATCAAAATTGGTTGATTTGAAGATCCTTGGATCTCTAGAAAATCCTCAGTGGAGATTTTTGGGATCCGAGACCCTGAGTGAAGACAGCAGATTGGGTAAATGAATAGCAGTTGAAGAAAATCTCTATTAAATTAACTAAGTCTAATACCAGTCCCGGCTTAATCGTATCCCTTTTAGGAAGTATTAAGATATCTAATCTCTAGCTTTTGCTAAGAAGGTGAATGCTTTTTAGACGCGTAAGTCGAAGGCTCAAATGTGAAACCATCTATAGGGAATAGAATCCTGAAGTTTGCTAAAGGTACACTTGGACGGATTCCTAGATACTTCGTCCCAGGCATAATAAACCCCTCATAGAGCTGATTATGCCAGGGCTGATTTCCTATGGCAGCTCCTATTAGAGGAACCCCTGTCTTCACGTTTGTACAGAGGGGTGGTTATGCCTGGGACGAAGTAACGTTGATCTGAAATATAATAAGCTCTATGTGAGTAATATGATACGAGGTTGAAGGAACGGACTTAATATTAGGATTCCTCTTCGGTCACTATACAAGGAGACTAAATACATAAAGACAGATCAACACCGATGAAGTGACAAATATATTCCTTCTCTATACTTGCCGATCGTTGCAAGGACCTTGGCATACAATATCAGACGGTAATCCTTTGATCAGGGGTTGAGGCACAGCTTGAATTTCTGCACCTCTGAGATAATACAGACTCGTCAATATCAAGCGGCGGTGTCGAATAGAATCCTAATGGTTGATCTTGAATAGTCTCAGTCCAAAATTAGATATCATTCTGCGTAGTTTAGTCAAATGTAACTCAAAATGGCTGAGAAATCCAAGTACATTCCTGCTAAGACAAGCTACATATAGATATCAGATTTTACTCTATGCTGCCGGAAAAGTAATTGAATTCCCTTCTTAGGTTTAAATAATACGCTTTAAATCGTGCGCACCCTCTTGACCCAATCAAGTGGCCAGAGTCGTATTTGGACCTGGCAGATCACTGGATTATTGCCGTAAATAAGCGTAAATCCTTACTATAGAAAAGCGGGGCTCAGATTACTTTTCGGTATAATCTTTAGATCTTACCTGAGCGAGCTAAGATCGCCAAGTCGCCCGTTCGGCCAGGATTGATCTGCCATGAGGATTACCTGGCCCGTGCACGATTAAACAAAGTGGGAGATGTGCGTTGAAAAAGAATCTGCTACGTACGAGGTAAATGATGTCATGATGCTATTCCAAGCCAACTAAGCCATCGGGGAGCAATACGAGTGTGGTACAAACAATAGTGGACCGGCCATCCATATGGGTGTATGCCAGAAGGTTGCAATTTGGGGGTTAAGATGGATGGAACAAGAGAGCACTTTTATTACTAATGACATGTATATGAGAATAATTCTTTAGAGCTGATACTATATATTAAGAATTCTCGAGCTAGTATATGTTATCGCTGATTAAAAGGTTTCCCCTTTACAGCCTCGCTTGCCCCGCACTTGCCAAGCCATACCTAACTATTAGATGCGGAAGGCGCCATCTGCCTTCCGCCTTTCGCGTGTGGGGTATGCAAGGGCAAGGGCAGGGGCAAGGGCAGGGGTAAGAAAGCCTCCGTCTTAGCGGGAGCCATAACACGTGGTATTGATCCTCGTAAACATAACCCCCTTTTTCTACATTATAGTGAGAATTTACGGTGATACTGTCTGTAATAGAGCACTGTTCCTAGCCACATGATTGGTTAAACAGGGTGTGCACTGTTTAAAACGTGTTATTTAAACTCTAAAAGGGATCGATTTACTTCTACGCCGCATCGAGTAGCTTGAACACTGAGGTTTCAGAGTCAAGCATAGGAGGGGGCCTGAAGTTGGGCGCCACCACTCCGGCTACTTTACTCTACCTACGTGCATATAGATCTCCGATCTTGGGTACTATGGCGTGCCTCTAAGCTGCAGCCGGGGTTGTTTCAGAGAAAAATACTATCAAGGCTCCCCGCTTCGATCTTGAAGAGTGGAAATCCTAACAAAGGATTCGGGAGGCTTACTCAAGATCCGAAGGCTACGATGGTACAGCGGTGACGTATTCTCACAGAGTTAAAAGTGCTTACTCCTATATTGTTTAGGTAGGAACTGCCATTATTAAAATAATCAAAATACCTAAACAGGCTCAGCTTTATGCAAATACTTCAACGCTGTACTCCCTGCCGCCAAAAATTATTATGATTCCCTTTTCAGGCTAGATTATTACTGTAAATCACTACAAATCCTTACAATAGAAAAAGCGAGACTCGGATTACTTTTCAGCGGGACTCGGATTACTTGTCAGCGGGACTCGGATTACTTTTCAGCGGCGCGGAGTACCATCATAGGATTCAGATGAAAACTTATAGGAATAGAAAGTTTTATGTGAGGTAGTGGCCGAGGTAGCGGCCAATCCTTTCGTATCGACTTCTACCATTCTAGGATATCTAGATTCTTTCTCCGTGTGATACTTTGATAATATCTGTATGTTTGAGTCAAACAAACCATCACGCAACTACCTTTACTCATCAACGTTTCTTACCACCTTTCACAAAAACAAACCAGTAATGGCAGTTCTAAAGTTTAGTACGCATAGCTCTACAACAAAAATTATTCAACTATAGCTAATATTTCAAAACTTTCAGCACATTTGGATCGTTCAAGTTCTTCATCTGAAGTTAGCCTTAGTGAACGCAGCAGCTCTAGCAGTGGTAGTTGGAAACAATTACTCAGGAGCGACGAAAAAGAGCATATACGATCATGTTCTAAGAGTGAAGTTTATAAAACGAAGTGGTTTCGGGTCCTTGCAGTTTTGGTTGTTCTGGGGGTCTTTGCTTCATTGTAAGTAGTTTCTCGATATATGTGTTTTTCTTGAATTTCAAGTACTAAGCATATTACCTTTAGAATTTGGGTATTTTTGGCTTTAGGCCTGCCTAAACGAAACACCCCTCATTCTCCATTGAACGGGGTTAGTTCTTTGGTAGACGATTGGAAATCTCCAGAAGATTCCATTCACCTGCTTTCCCCATGGAACCCGGATTTTACTAAAGGCATCACTCCAATACCGTGTCATTCGCATAATGACTACTGGCGTTCTGTCCCACTCTATGAATCTCTCGCAGCTGGTTGTACTGGTGTAGAAGCAGACATACATCTTCCAACAGAAGCAGGCAGTAACGACCTTCTAGTAGGACATACTTCAAGCAGCCTCGCGCAAAAGCGCACACTCGAAAGTTTATATACAGGCCCTCTTTTCACCATTCTCGACAATTTGAACAACATTTCTGATATATCAGATGGTCGGGCGAGTGATTGGATTGGTGTTTTCCAATCAAGTCCAAACACTACGCTGATCCTTCTCCTGGATTTTAAATCTAACGGTTCTGCGCTCTGGCCTTACGTAAATGAACAACTTGAGAGCTTGCGGTCAAAGGGCTGGCTTACTCACTGGAATGTTTCGACTGGGATCACTTGGGCCCCAATTATTGTGGTTGGGAGTGGAAATGCGCCTTTCGATCTTCTCAATTCCAATAACACCTACCGTGACATCTTTTATGATGCTCCCCTGGATGATATTTCAAATCCTATCTACGACAATACAAATTCTTACTACGCAAGTGTCTCGATGGCCCATCTTGGCAAGCAATGGCTTTGGAAATTCAGTCCGGCGCAGTCAAATAAGATTAGTGCCCAAATTAACGCAGCAAGTAGCAAAGGTCTAAAAGCTAGATACTGGGATACTCCAGTGTGGTCTGTCACATTCAGAGATTACATTTGGGGGATCTTGGTGGAAAAAGGGGTTGGGATGTTAAATGTGGACAGTTTTCCTTCTACTTTATACTTCCCATTATTGACTAGATTTGGTCAAAATCGACTTGTATGGTAAGCGATGGAACAGGGAAATGCAAATGGCATCTACTTCAAAAAATCATAGATTATTACTGAACGCTGCGACACGAGTTAACAGTCGTCTTCGGAGTCCATGAACGCAGTACTTTGCACTTAATGAATGCGCACTTGCACAGCCCAGATAAGTCAACGAAATACGAGGCTTGAGATTACAAAACAGTACGTATTTCTCATGCAAAAAATGATAAATACTAGGGTGATAAACTATCAGAAGTGTAGGATTCTATCTGGTTTATGATTTCCACGCTAAGTACTCTCCACTCTCAGACTTAAAAGTAGAAATCGAGTAGATGGCAAGAAAGAGAGAGAAGGAAGAGGATGGGAAGGAAGAGGATAGGAAGCCTTGAGCCGGGAGGCTTACAGGTGGGAAAAGAGGAGCACTAGACTTATTATAACGCCATTATAACTAAATTAGACTAAGCCCTTGTTAGCCAGATTATAAAATCTAGCGTTATTAAGATGCATTTCCGCAGAAACAAGGGATTATTTTACGTGTATACTTCGTCAGACTAGGGCAAGGGGGCCTTGCTTTGGTACGACCATGCTCTATATTTCTTAGCACATTGGCCCAAGACGAAGTAGGTGTGCAGAGATGCAGTCTGACTAATATTACCATATAATGCATGAAACAAAAACTGTTGATCCATTTCTATTGAATCCTTAAAGATGATCCAAAATAATCCCATTACAGATTCCTATGCAATGAAGATCATTCTTAACGTAGCACATCTTTAGGATGAATGCGTGCCGCATTCCTTTGACTTCAGACTTTTGGGCCGCACGAGTACGATGCCTACTTATGCCTAAGAGGGCACTTAACACTCATACGAGATTAAAATAGATATACAAGAAACAGATAAATAAGCCCATCTGCCAGTTCAAGTTATCACCAACCCTCTTCATCTTCATTATCCTCCTCATCACACCTGTCAACTTATATTACCAGACTTTCATTCTTCCACCTTCATTCTCCTCATCTATAACCACAATGCGTTTTAACAACGTCCTCGTAGCACTGGCCAGTGTCGCCTGTATTGTTGGCATGCCCCAAGATGTCAATTTCCGGTAAGATAGGCTCTTCCAAGACGACAAATCTTTATATTCTAAAAACGTGAACTTGATACTAATCTCGTCTTTTGTTTAGCAGAAGTATCGATGTCGTCGACGACAATGCGGGCACAGCTACTGCCAGTCTCAAACCAAGGACTCTTAATCCAAAATTCACTCCCAAGACGAACGGGGCTTTTCTATTGGAGGAGAACCAATGGGTCTTATCAAACGTCGTCAAGTCTGGCGACGCGGTCTCCGTCGTCGATATAACCGGATGCAATGCCGTCTTTTTCTGGGATGAAGAAAGCATCCCCTCCGTCTTCCATATCTTCTGCGGCGATGAGGCGGCAGATGGCGCAGCAGCTAGCAAAATGGTGGACTATATCCCTGTCAAAGTCTACATCGCCGCCGACAGAAAGTCTCACATGGACGCCCTCGTGACAGCGATAAAAGCGACCTTTACCGATCTGAAAACCCAAGATATTGAAACGAATATTTATAATATGAACAAACTGCCAGATGGTAAGGCCTATAAATTCGAGGCCGTAGCTGGAGTTGTAGGAGTGACAGAGGCAACGCAAGAGAAAGTATCCAAGCAGCCAGATCGATTCTGAAGGCATTTTCACGGTATAAAGAGGAGGTGTTGTCGCTGAAAGAAGTTAGGAGTTGGTATACATTATGGTGGGGTTGAGTGCTCGATTCGGACTAGATTGGTCACGTGATAGGGTTCTACATCTTATTCATAGCTTCATTTGGTTAGTAGTAAGGTTCATTATTATATTTCAGTTGCAAATATATTCTGTTTAACCAATTTCAATAGTCTCAGTACTGTTGGTATCATATAGTGCACTGGTCTGGCCTAGTAATCTGTTGTTCTAGTAGTCTAGTAATATATTTCTAGATATACAACAGATTCCAACTAAGGTTGCAGCGAAGAGGTGATGGTCCTCTAATAGCCGGTGATCCATCTTCGCTCGCTTCGCTCACAGTCGGGGGAAGCAAACGTTACATATAAGCAATTATCACACTTTACGATTTATATGGGTTTCCTTACTAAAATCGTATACAGCAATTCTCTACGCCTATCTTGCAGCGCTTCCTTACCTAAATAGTGTCTAGAATCTATGCTTTTTACAATTTCTAAGCTATGCAGGCTTTTTAATTTTAATTTTAATTAGTTAGATAGTGTCGGGATACGTGGTCACATGCAGTCACATGACACTAGCTCCGATGACTAAGCGACGCAGAGCCATAAACTCCTTCGCCTTGAGTCATCAACACATAGCGAGTCATCATGAATACCGAATACCAGTCAAGTATACAGCACCCAGAATGCAGTAGAAGTGATCACATACCTGTGATACCAACAGATAGTGTCGGGACTATGGGGAGTGATTGCGGACCTTTCTAGTCATGTGACTTAGCGCTAGCTTAGTTAGCAACTAACGATAACCTTAATATATTACAACTACCATCTTAGCTAGCTATCTGATATAGATGCAACTACAAAGACTATAACCTACGGACCTATAATTGTAGTAAGGTGATCACTTTGTGATATGAATAGCATGGTTGGCAACTTGGCCAGAACTACACTCCGGCAACATCAATTGCACTGCTGCACTGAGCACTTTAGCACTAAGCATTTAGTAATATTATAAAGATTAAATCAAAAATGATCCTAAAATCCCAAGTGTGATAAGTGCCAAAATATTTAGTGGTTCAGTGCATTTAATATTGCTGGAGTGTAGGTTTCGCCCACCCTATTAACATAAGCTGAGTTGAAGATTTATAACGTAAATTTAGATTGTCATCAACTTATGTGCTGATGAGAGCCGGAATTCGGCCTCAATTAATCCCCGTACTGCGTCTCACGTATGGCAGAAATGATCAGAACGTTGCCATTTTGCCTCAGCGGCTGCATATGGCTAATACCCCTAGTAGCCATCTCTAGAGCCCCCCAAAAGACCATATGGAGAGTGTTGGTATCACAGGTAACAGATCAGATCACTTCCTACTAGCGTCATGGTTCTGGTTGATGTTGCTTAGCATTCAAAGTGGAAGTGGGAGACGCGAAGAGGTGATGACCTCTTCGCCGACTAAGCTGCGCTAAGTCACATGACTACAAAGGTCGGGATACAGTCCCTATATCCCAACAGAGAGCTTAATAATACTTTGCGATTAGAATCAAAAGAAAGTATATGCTAGGGTAACTTTGCCTCGAATATCGGATTACAAGCTAAGCGTGTGGAAAATCAATAAGCATATCCACCACACACTTGAAGATAGACCTTCTTACAAATTGTAAAACCACTTAGGACAGCCAACCAAACTATATTGACCAAACCTAATTTTCCCTGGATCTATCATCTGTTGTGCTAAATCACCCGGCTCAGCCCGCCTAATGGAAGCAGCCTTAGTGATTGAAGGTGACTTCCTCTAGATGCGGGGAAGACCATCCCGACTGGGAAGGCACGATCCACAGGATGTCGAGATTGACAGAGCTGCTACTCTATAAGAACAGTAGTCTGGTTGGTTTTTGAGGTAAACAACACAAAGTTCATGCCAGGTGCGAGTCAAAAATTCGCAGATGTATGGATATCACGCATCACTAGCGTAAGCGCTTAGGAACTCTCTCACTGGTATCGGAGGTGAAGAGTGGCCCGCAAGATCGTTGTGAGGCGCGAGAGAATAGCAGGTGCAAAAAAAATAAATCATGGCTATATGGACGTGAAAAGGTGTGAGTTGAAGTAAGCTTCGAGTCGATGCTAGTAAACCGAGGATATTTGTGCTTGTACTGTGGAATGGGGTTAGAAAGGTTGGATCTTAATGATTGGGGGTAGACTTACTGTAGGATGTTTATAGTAAAGACACCTGTATTTCGATATTTAGTATCGAAATATACCTTGTATTCAGCCTTCTTCATTAGCCGTATTGGATGACGTTGAAGTTATCAAGTGTTCGCTGGGTGTCGAGGTTCCCCAGATGGCAGGGGTAATCGCTTAGCGGCACATGACCCATCAAACTATTTTGACGTAGGAAGGGGAAGGTGCACTACTGTCTCAAATAGCAGTGTGTCCCTTAGAACGCATGGTCTTGTCTAAGAATCAAATATGGGTCTTTACATATGTCGAAACCTTGAATCTAAAAGTAGAATGGATGTAGAGTCGGCATCAAGTCAAGACTGTCAAGGCCGCACAACTGCGGAGTAGACCGGCGCCCGGCTTAATCGCCGAACCGTAATCTCATCTTGATTATGCTACAATTTCAAAATGCCGCGGTACCTGAAGGTCGGGGGGTTCTACACAATGCAGAGAGGCTGCTCTGCGATCCATTTCTAGGTGATGATGTGACGTTCTTAGTGCTCCGAGTCCCACTACAAGGTCCTTGTACTTTATCTGTGACGATTCTTGATAGGCCATTGTGACGAAGAGAGTTAATGAGGTGAAGCAATTTCGTGAACACTTCAACATATATGGCGCGGCACAAGAGGCGCGGTCTCGCAGATACAGACATCAACTGAGTTGACGCCAAATTCACAATTGAGGTGACTTTGAGAGCAAGACTTTCAGATATGGGGTCGCTGACGTTTGGGAGGATTCAAGTTGTCCCGGGCGTTCCGTCACGTTGATTTAATGAAGGATGCTTGTGAATGGATGCATCGAATGTGCTCGAGGGCAGATCTTGATACTTTCAAGATGTCACTTGATTGACAACCAATCAACGTACTGTCTCGTATTGCCGGGCCTACGCTCGTGGCCATGGTACTGTGGGTTACACCTCACCGCCGACCGCGTCGACAATAGTTCTAATAGTCGTAGATTAGTATGCTCGAGCTGCTCGCAAGTGCAACTGCAAGCTGAGGTAGACGTCGAGACCTCTTGACGGCTGTCGACGAGCCTTCGCTCGAAGTATTGTTTGCCATCGTGACCAGACGGCATGATTGCTAGCGTTTAGCAGACATCAGATGGAACGTGCAGCAGAGGGCTTATCTGATGGCATTCGGGATCTGTCGCTTGCAGATCCGGACGGCACCACCCCCGCATAATCAAGGGGTAAAGCAGATCAATTTTTCGAGGTGTAAGGGTCTCGGAACACCACACTACCATCATGGCGGGCAAAACACCCAAAGCTTATTTCAACGTGCCACGATTGATGTTTGTAATATGAGCGAGCGCTTGCTTTTTGAAGAATAGCAAGCAACCACAGGACATGAAAATGACTGCAAATAGATCCTTTCAGATCATCACCTCAAGTTCCACATCCTCGCAGTAACGTCGACGCAGCTTTGGTCTTGCTTCCAGATTGCCTCCAATATTCTCGTAGATCCATGGGGTGCGACTGCGAACAGGAGATCGTGAGATGAAGCCACTCTGGAGAACGAACGGCAGTACGACCTCGCAAATTACAGCCGAAAAGCATACAAGTCGTGCTCGACTAGAGCAGTGCGCCCATCAAGAGCTACCTAGGCATTCAGCATCAAAGACTGCCGAGTCTTAGGATTGCTCCATCCATCGGAGAAAGATCAAGTTATCCAGGATGTGTTGCCACGTCGGAGCGAACGTGGGGAGCGGACGGAGCCATCCATGCATGGAAACCACAACGAAGCGAGGCATTCCGGACGCCGCTGCACGACAACGGAACCCTCAACAACAGGACCAGCTCGAATGAAGATATACTCAACAGCAGATGTATGTATATATATGCATTTCCTGCAATGTTAAATGAGGGTTTACGCATTAAACGCGGGAGCACAACATTGACCACAGATAAAACACACAGCTACACCAGGCAACGAGAACTATTTATCGCATCCCATATGGCTTCTGTTGATGAGTTGAGATGAGATGAGATCAATTCAATTCCAGGTTGCGATTGCCATGCGAGGTTTTCAGGGATGCACTGGCGCGGTGGAGACATGCCCAAAGAGGAAAGGCTCGCTTGTCGGTAAAAGCAAGAGGTGAACACCTCCATTTATCGACATTGATTCATCGGCCCATTTCCTTCCTACGAGCTTCTTCAACCTCACAACGACGACGTGGATCGCATTCTGGCATTATCAGCTTCTCTCGTTCGGACCAGAAGTCCGTACAATCCAATATCACCGCGATAATCCCCAGTTCGGATCCTCTAATCGCCGTATTGACGCTCGAGAACGAAGTCGCCCCCGCGATACCAACTTACGCAGTTCCAGACGCCAATTTTGAAGCACGATACGAACACACCCTTTACTCGGCCGCATGCGCAAACACAATGTCTGACGATACAGTGGTGGTTGCTGCGGCCCCTGGCCCAGCTCTAGAGGCGAACGGCTTGCATTCTCCTCCCGATAGCAACATGAAAGATGCTAGCGACAGTGAACTCTCAGATCTGGACGAGGAACAACCAGAACAGCCAGCTCCTGCGAGCGATGATATAGGCGAAATTGAACCCTCTTATTACTCCGATGACGGTGTGCCAGTGTTTACCCCGACCATGTACCAATTCAAGGACTTTACTCGATTCGTAAGTTGCATTTTCAATTTAGAAGTAGTCCTTGGTAGGCAAATATGCTAAGTTGAACCAGATGAAAAAAATCACCAAATATGGAATGCGATCCGGTATTGTCAAAGTCATCCCTCCTCCCGAATGGAAAGCGGCCCAGCCCCGCCTCGACGAGGCTGTGAAGACAATGAGGATCAAGGAGCCAATCAAGCAGGATATCATGGGCACAAGTGGTACATACCGACAGGCGAATATCGTACATCAACGATCATACACCCTTCCTCAATGGCGTCAATTGTGCGACCAGAGCGATCATCAGCCTCCAGCGAAGAGAGGAGAACGACGCGCAAACCAAGACAAGCATATTAAACCCGCCCCGAAAACCAGGAGCACTACAGCCCCATCAAGTTCGGCATCGAAGGGACGGGGTCGAGGTCGCCCGCCAAAGGGCAAAGCTTCCCGCAACAGTACCGTGGAGAAGGAAGAAGAGGGACAGGCTACACCAGATCGACTTCCAACACCAGTGTCCCCATCGATGAAGCCCGAGGAAGATAATGAAACTGTCAAGCTTGATCAAGAGTATGCGGACGAATCTCCATCCAAGCCTAAATTTGGTTCGAGACAAGCAAAAGCGATTTCGGTTTCATCCCGCCGCAAGAACAATCGACGAGAGGTTGCCGGTAAAATTGATGAAGCAGCATTCGTCGATTTCAATTACGAGTTGGACGAAGAATACCCACCAGAACGTTGCGAAGATCTCGAACGGTCTTACTGGAAGACTCTTACCTACGCCCCACCGCTTTATGGTGCAGATATGCCTGGTACGCTCTTTACAGATGAGACAACTTCTTGGAATCTGGGCAAATTGGACAACATTCTCGATGTCATGGGATCAAAGATTCCCGGTGTCAATACTGCTTATTTGTACCTGGGTATGTGGAAGGCAACCTTTGCCTGGCATTTGGAAGACGTTGATCTTTACAGCATCAACTATATCCACTTTGGTGCGCCCAAACAGTGGTATAGTATTGCCCAAGGAGACGCTAGGCGATTTGAGGCTGCAATGAAGACCATCTGGCCTACTGACGCTAAGGCTTGCGATCAATTCCTTCGTCACAAGACATTCTTGATCTCGCCAGCGCACCTTCTGTCAAACTTTAACATCAAGGTCAACAAAATCGTTGCCCACCCCGGCGAGTTCGTCATCACCTTCCCGTATGGATATCACTCGGGGTACAATCTTGGATATAATTGTGCCGAAGCGGTCAATTTCGGTCTCGAGGAATGGCTTGAGTATGGTCGCGTTGCAAAGAAATGTGATTGTGACCAAGCTCAAGACAGTGTTTGGATCAACGTTCATGAGCTGGAACGTAAGATGAGAGGCGAAGAGACCGAGTACGAAGAGACAGATGAAGAGGACGAAGAAGAGGAGGATGACAGTCTTCCTACACCTCCTGGTAGTAATGGCGACTCGAAACCAAAGATTCTCCAGAAGAAACGCAAACGCTCTGCCAATGATAAGAGTGGCAATGAGAACATCAAGAGAGTTCGCATTCGCATTAAGGCGCCATCGAAAGAGCCCTGTATACTTTGTCCCAACGATATACCATCGGAGGATCTTCTCCCTACAGAGGAGATTGGTAGCAAAGCTCACAGGATTTGCGCCATGTATATCCCAGAGACCAGTGTTGACGAAGACAACACGAAAGAATTCGTTACCGACGTCAAGTATATTGATAAGGCCCGGCTTGAGCTCAAATGCAATTACTGTCGTTCCAAGAAGGGTGCCTGCTTCCAATGTTCTCAGAAGAAGTGCACAAGGGCTTACCATGCTACGTGCGCTGCCGCCGCTGGTGTCTCGGTCCAACAAGGCGAAGTCCCCAGGTTTGGAGAAGATGGAACGGAATACAAAGAATGGGGCATCGAGTTCAGTTGCCGTTTCCATCGCACTAAGCGCGATAAGAAAGTTGATGGAGACGCGCTGGAGAGCGATGAACGTCTTCGTAAGGGTGGTGCGGAGCTGAAGATCGGCGAAGTTTGTCAAGCTCAATACTACAGAGGTGATATTTTTGCTGGTGCGGTTGTAGAGAACCGTCGAAGCGAAGAGACAGTTCTTCTCGATATCCTACCCCGAGGGTACGTTACCATGTTTCCACAGAATCACTTTGCCCCTTTGTTTCTGTATGACTAACGTTTTTTCAGTGACCGCGTTGAAGTTGAATATAAGTGGCTTCTTATCCCAGATCCTGCCGATTATCATCTTGATAAACCATCAGCAAACGCCATTCCGATGCCGAAGTCACGCAAGGACAAGCAATCGCTTAACACGAGTAAGCGTCAAGCAGATGATAATCCTAGACGAGATGATCCATTTGTTGAAGGCCATACCTGGGCTGAGTTCAAAATGGAGGAAATTGCTCGAAACGTCGCGCAGCGCAAGGTCAACCTCGCAAAGGAGGGCGAGCTCTGGCACTATCTTGGCAGAAATTCGACGGAAGCAAGGGCTCAGTTCACAGAGGATCCTGCGAAACCTCGAAACAATCCTAAAGCCAACTTCTTGGACACACTTCCAAGAGCAATTCCCCAAGCCCTGCCACGCCACTCCTACTCGGCTTCATATCCTTCGAAAACTAGCCACCCGTCTCCGAATGTCTCAAGAGCACCAAGCAGACCCCTCCCTCCAAGCTCCAATAAATCAGACAAGCCATACGCATACAAGCCTCGCGAGA
>QGMJ01000595.1:0-20834 GCA_007821545.1 Lachnellula subtilissima
TTCTGTGATATGTGTAAGGGGGTAGTAGCTTACTGCTTATTCCAATCATAGCGCTTTTCGGGAGGGATGGCTAGCTTTTCATCGATCAGGTGGTAGATTAGTTTTAGGATTGCGAAGTTGGATGTCTTGCCTGTGTTGCCGAACGAGACGACGCCATAGTTTAGGTCGGGGAGTATTACTACCATGGGGCATTGATCAGTCGTCTTGTCTGAATACTAGGAAAAGAGAGGAAGGGCCTTGGTTTGGTCATAAAGAAGACTGAATGACGACTTACCAACTTCTGCGCCGAAAGCTTCCATGCTGCCGCTATGCCCAAAGTGCTCATATCCCTGGTACACGCCATTAAACCAGCCGAGAGCGTAAGAGCCGGGTCCAGTATATGGTTTAAGGAACCGTGAAAGTTCTCCACTGGTAGGAAGAAGCGTACGGAGAGTTTTCAGGGCTGCGTAGTCTGATTTGGAAAGAGGTCCTGAAGTGGTCAAAAAGGCTCGGATCCATTTTGAATAGTCTAGGACGTTGGAAGTCACGGCGCCTGCTCCAGAGACAATATCAAGGTCCATGTATGGAACCGGTTGGTACTTTTCTTCGTAATAGACATAGCCTTGAGCAAAGGGCTCTGGAGCTGCTTGTGCGGCGTCTGTGTCGAAATACTGTGTCTGAAGTTAGCAACACGCAACGAATAAAAACGAAAAGGAGTGGTTCATTACTATTAGATGACAACGCAAATATCTCATATTTTAAATCTTTAAGATATAAAGTGGACTCATTTTTGTTGACAAGAATGGAAGAGACATACCGTAGACTTCATCCCCAACGGCTCCCAAATATTCTCCTTCAAGAAATCACCCAGCCACACTCCCGTCAGTGTCTCAACAACATGGCTTACAGCAACAAACATCATGTTACAATACTGAAACCTCGTCCTCAACGGCGCAGTTAGCGGCAAATGCCTCAAACTCCGCACCAAATCTCTCACGCCCCTCTTCTCGCCCTTCTCATCCGTACCCCCACAACTGGCATCATGAGCCGGCATGCCAGTACGATGAGAAAGCGCGTCTTCAATGGTAACGTGCTCGGTGGAATACAGGTCCGGGAGTACGAAATCTTCCCGGATGAGGCTGGAGATTGGCGTGTCCCAGGAGAGACCGGTGTAGTCGGATGAGGAGATGAGGAGGGCCATGGCGGCGGCTGTAAAAGCTTTTGTGGTGCTGGCGCCGCAGAAGAGCGTTTCTGGTGTAACGGGTGTGGAGGGAAATATGGAGACGCCATAACCCTGTGAAGAATAATGAGTGCTGTGCTTTTGATGGTTCATGCCACTTGTAACGCTTGAGATGCGACGAGACGGTTTGTTGTAGAGGAAGGTTAAAAGACGAAAGCTCACCTCCGCCCACGTATCATTGCCATCAACAACCGCAATTGAAACGCCAGGTACATGCCATAGCTCCAGTGTATCTTTGACTAGTTTTGCAAATTTGACGTCAATGGAGTGGTAGGTTTATCTTTCAATACATGTTGCTGCTCAGCACCACTTGCACAAGGCATCAATTGTAGCAATGCCATCAACGCAAAGAGTTTGGGAAACATTTTGAGGGTTGCCATGGTTGAGCTAGGTCAATTCGCAAGTACTGCTGGAGACTTGAAATGTTGAAAAGGCGCATCAAAACTTTTTGATTGCTGCCTGAAAATACAACAACGCGTGGACAAGAAACAGAGTCAAAGTCACAGCACGTTAGAAGCGGTTGATGTGACGATTCCTCGCCTCGGGTAAAAATGTACCCCGTCTTACTTAGCTGATAAGTAACATAGCATGATTTCTCAATATATGTTAATATTAATCTACTCTATGCTGCTTCGACCACACGAAGTAGGCTATAGCAGATATGCGACAGGCTCACCTGATGCGGCGACTGCGCTCTTCATAGTTAAAGTCTTACAAGGCCTTGTGCAGCAATGCGGCACGTGATTCTGACGGTCTTCGTCCGTTGCATCAACCAAAGATCCAGCATACTGTGCTTTCCAATGGGCTGACTTTTCAGAAGCATGAGTATGTTCAGGTTGTTTTAAATCCCATGTATTCCGGATATCATCTTCCTTTATCCCTCCCTTCATAGTTCTTCTTCCTCTTCGGTCCTCATAGCGGGCTCTGGAAGAGGTGCGTGGGCTGCTTCAGCGGCGGCAAGAACATCTCCACCTCCGCTGAGGCCCAAACCTAATCGCTTCTGTATAGTTTCGTTATCAGTGTCGTATAAGCTAGCTCTATGCTTCTTAAGCGGACTACCGACGACATTATCATCAAGCAAGTTTGCGCCAAATACGCTGTTTGACAGTGTTTGGTTGGCTGTAGGTGCTGGATCTATTTCCGCCGGGGGAGTTGCGCCGACAGAGGTGGTACCGATTGACCCAGGGGACTTCCTTGAATTTACATTCAGCGGCTCTGCAGAGTGCTGTCGCTTGAGCTGTGATTAAGTTAGCATCAATCACCCATGAAAGAATCAATAGACTTGCCTTAATTCGTCCCACACCGTCTGCGAGTTCTCCCGTATATTTGGCATCTTCAGGGCTTAGCAGAGTCTTGACATCTCTGTCGTCGACATCGTCCATCTTGCCAACAATCTCAGCATCGTCATCATCTTCGTCACTATCTTCTTCCATGGCTCCAATGCTTCCACTACTCTTCTTTCTGGACTTGTTTCGATTGATGGAGCCGTCGTTATCTCTGAATGACGAAAACCCAACAGTTCCGCCAGGCTTTAAAGGAGCAAGGTTGGAAAAGTCGAGCTGAGTTGAGCGTCTCTTGGTAGGCCCTGTAGTTCCCTTTTGCTGTTTGGATTTTAGGATGCCCATCTTCTGCAGTTGTCCTTGTGAGAGCTGTTAGCAATGCACTCGAAGAAAAGGGCTGTAAACTTACTCTCGCCTCTATAGAAGAAAGTAAACACTGCAAAAGGCTTCTCTGGCCCATCTATGCCTGTGACTGTTTGCGTACTGATCGATTTTGGATCCAAAGTCTTTGGCTTAGCAAAGCTCGTGGTGTGATCAACATCAGCCCCGTCACCGCCTTCATTATTACCATCCTTGCCCTCATCATCATCATGGGCGTCAAACTGTGGTGAGTATTCTCCTCTCTTGATTTCTCCAGATGCTAGAACACGGAACATGGCGACCTTAATTTGGCCAGCAGCCTCTGGTAGATCATCATCGTCTGAGTCGGAGCTGAAGGAGTCCTCATCATCGGATAGTTTCTCGATTGGTGAAGACTCATCTGCCCCGTACCTTAATACACTCCGCGAGCCCGAAGGTTTTCTCGTCCCCGACATCGCATTAGCAAGATCATCATCGCTGCCATTTTCTTCCTTCTTGCGCCGACGGCGTTTCTCGAACTTTTGTCTACGCTTCTCGAGCTTCGCCGCCGCATCTTGGCCATCTAGATCAAGTCCATTCAGCCATCGCTCCAATCCCACTTCGCGGAAGAGGAACTCTCTCTCAGCTAGTCCACCGCCTTCTGAATCTGGTACCTGGACCCAACGCGAATTGACCCAAGTCTCCTCGCCGGGACGCAGTAGAGTAGCAACCTCTTCCTTTACACGACCATCAAAGTAGATATAGGCAGCGATGGTCTCGTTCTCGGACTTCGTGATAGGTACGTAGGGACCGACAGAACCAATATATGTGCCTCGCTGGGAGGTGTTGCCGGGTAGGCCAGCGACTGTTTGAGGCTGAGGGTGTGGATTCTCCGGGGTAGACTTCGGTGTCGAGTACGGGACACCCAAGCCGGGTGTGAGGAGAGTTATCGAGATGGCAAACTTGGAGGGCTCGGGCTTATTTGAAGCTGGATCTTGGGGAATCTTTGGCTTCGGGACTGGGATATATGTATTGACGCGTGAGACTCTAGATTGCTTCTGCACTGAGTATTCTGGCAGTGGGGCGCCTTCCGCATGGACGCTTACAGCGATGCCCTTGAAGCAAGGCATTCTGCTTCAAGATTGTGCTGTAGCAACCGAAGCTGCCCAGCGGACGTAAATATGCAATTTTCGAGGGAGGGCAGTTTGCAGATTCGTGAGTTGTCGAAGGCGGGATTTGTGGTTCTACGTGTACCGGTACAGTACCTATGGCAGGTTGTGGTTGTTGTAGACAGATGCGGGAAGAGGCTGAACGGTAGCGAGGCAGCAACTCGAGGAGTGGCAGCGCAGATATGACAGAGGCTGATATAAGATTGAACAGAGGAAGATAGGTAGGACTCCAAATAGCGGTAGATCCCAGATGCAAGAATCTACAGACTCCCGCTTCAGTATGCGAATGGTAGGGCAGGGCAGCAGGGGAGGGGAGTGGAGGGGAGGTGTGGAGGTTGAACTTACGAGGTGCCTTGGTAGAACAGAACAAAGCAGCGCCTTGTCGATAGCCAGCAGTTCAGAGGTACATCTTCCCGCAACCCCACATACCTTCATACCTATTTTACCTTAGATAGGTTCATTTTTGAAGAAGTTTTATATCCAGATCATTATTCACAGTGGTCAGGTCCACAAGTAGGTCATTCGATGTTTCATAATTTCAACTCATTTTTTTATTTCATAATTACGACGGTTTAGACATCCGGAAGTACAGCAGCTCAGCAGGTGACCCTGTCCCATCATCACTTCCAATTGACACTTTGTCGCCGCCCCAGCTCATCTAACAAGAAAAAGACAGCGGTTTGTCTCGTCAGATTGATGTGATGGTCAGTCTGTTATGATACCCATTACCTGTCGCCTTTATACTGCCGCCCTTTGTGCTACCGCCACCCAGGCTGATTTGGAATCTTCGGTTTTCGACCACTCAGTTTTAGAACCACCATATCCTTGACTTCGGCATGTTTTGGTCGCTATCATATGTTCTATTCCACCAAGTCAGCGTTTATACAGCGACAGAGCATCTTTAATCATGTAATGAGAGAAAGCTTGGTATGGTCTCAGACTGTTGAGCTTGAATTCGGGTTTGTCTCAGCATGAAGGTAAACCTTTTAGCTGGCCGTTCTTAAGGCATAAGTGTAGTCATCAGAGAAGCTGAGCTGGGGATGAGCGGAAAAGAGCTGTTCGAACGTACCAAAAAGTGTGTCTGCTGGAGTAGCGGTATTCGTTAGCATATCATAATTCGATTGGTAGCAATAGGAGCTAGGTCCAGGCAAGGCATGAATGGGTTCTCTTGGTGTATGTCAAGAGTCATCGTGTGTTGGTGATTTTATGTTGGCAAGGAAAGGAGGAAGAGATTTCGGAGGGAGGAATTTGCTTTTGAGTCAATTTATTCTGCTGTCGCGCTAAACCACTTTAGCGAGAGTTCCAGGGCAACCAGAAACGACCCCGCCACGCCTTCATAAACACCATCGCAGCAGAAGCATCTCAGACTCAGGAACCTCACCAAGAAGACTCGAAATATCCAGTCAATATGGCAAGTAAGTACATTGCTCTTCTAGTCTATGCGCTGTCATTCCATGCCCTTATACTATAAATATCTCTAATATCAGCACGATACCCTTGCTAACTCATCCTTTCAGACTTTTTAGAAGTCGCGCGTACGTGGAACACTCTTCCCAAGGCCTCCAAAACTCTGTTCGCATGATCAGATTGCACTTGAGGCATTCCGCAGATGTTGCGAGCGGATATTCGTATACCCCTCCGCCAGAACAAGGCTGATCCTACCCCGCAGAGCAATTCACCCAATTCTACTACAACCAGTTCGATCAGGACAGGAAGCAGTTGGTTCCTCTCTATGTAAGAGTCAAAAAGGGATCTCTTGACGTTAATTCTAATACGAACATAGCGTGAAAACTCCATGTTGACCTTTGAGTCGGCCTCGGTACAAGGCGCAACTGGTATTGTGGAGAAACTCGCAGTAAGAAGGCTTGAGTTTCTGCATTGATATATGGTTGTTGACCTTATCTATAGGGACTGCCCTTTGCGAAGGTACAACATAAGGTCGCGACCCTCGATGCGCAACCCAGCGGAGAGTCCCAAGGCATTCTGATTCTTGTAACTGGTGCCCTCCTGGTACGTCTCACCCAAGTACTGGTTTGGAAAACCAAGAAGGTTGCTGACCGGTATCACCAACTAGGTCGATGAGGAACAGAGACCCATGAGCTACAGCCAGACATTCCAGCTCCTTCCCGATGGTGCTGGCAGCTTCTACATCTTTAACGACATCTTCAAGCTGGTTTACGGATGAGCTCGCCACGATCTGTACGAACGATGTGTTGAGTACATAAGGAGTCGATGCTTAGAGGATGGTTTCGTCTTTGTTTGCAAGCATTATACCTGCTTTCTAGAAAGAGAGAAAATGTTGCGAGGGCACATACAATGGGCATTGGAAGGATTTTCATATTTCTCAATTCTTTGAGGGCAATTCCACTAATGGAATATGTCCAATGTACGGCAATGAAATATCATGACATGACGCGTCCCGGCTGAGATTTTTGCTATTGAAAGTGCATCATGTGTCTAGCTGTTCAGTTACGAATCTTTCAGGCTTCCTTTTGAGTAACGAATCCTTTGTGCCTTGAGAGATCTCCAATCAAAAAATGGTGATGACTCTTATTTCTTGACAGAACCAATCATGGTATTGACCTGATTTGCAAGATTATATTCCTCGATTGAAACTCATGTTCATTTAATCAAAATTACAAGTACCAGATTAACGTGTTGCCTACACTTTGACCCCATACAATCGCTTAGTCATCCCGACAAGCCTCGTGGCTTACAGCTTCGAGACGTAACCTTGCGAACAGATCAACAAAATCGCAACCCCCAACCCACCTCTTCTATCACCATTCCCGCACACGCAATCACGAACCTCTACAGTTCTAATACTCGCGCATAAAACCAACAATCCAAGACCTCCGGTCGTCAGGAAACTGCTAAGAACCCTCGGTACCCGAACACCCCATATCAACCGATTTAGACACGCAAACATGACGATCGCCGAGGAATTCGCGACGAGGAATTTCAGTAGGTGTTTTCTGTCTTTCTAGGGCTTAAACTTAAAGGAGAAAATGGCTAACTATGGATTGCAGGTATTTATGGACAATGGTAAGCTTGCAGCTTTTGTGTTTTGTTCAGGTATTTGGAGCTTGCGTGAGCAGCCTACCAGTTATGCTGGGTTTCCTTGAAGCTTCACAGATAATAGCAGATGCTTTAGGCAGAGCTCTATGGGAATACTGGGTGATAGACTATGATCAGGCTGCTTGGAAACACTACACTATTGGAGCTGGCTAGTTATGGCAAGCTCGGAATCCATGGAAACAATGCTGACATTGAGGGGAATGGCAGGACTGGAGTGATCTGCATATTCCTATGTTTCGCGCTCGGAATCTCACATCTCTTCCACGTTAGCATCATGATTCTCTTCGGAGCTATATGCCTGTATGCCTTCCTCCCCAACCCAGCCTCTCTCTACCCCCAGCTAACAAGCTATTATTACAGTGCAAGCTCATTCCTCATTATCTTCATCGAGATCCCGCTCCTCCTCCGCATCTGCCCCACTTCCGCGAAATTCGACACATTCATGCGCCGCTTCACCACCAACTATATGCGCGCTGGTATCTACCTGGTGATGGCAATTATCCAATGGCTTAGCATTATCAAAGAGGCGTCCAGCTTAATCGCCGCTGCTATAATGCTGACGGTTGCAGCTGCGTTCTATGCTCTGGCGGGTGTAAAGGGCCAGGGTTTTGTGGGGAGCAAGACGCTTGGTGGACAGGGTGTTGCGCAGATGATTATCTAAGGAGCGGAGAGAGGTGGTGGTGAGTAGACGTAGGTGGAGGAACACGGAGAGACAGTGATATTTTTTTGGACGGAACTGCAGGACTTGGCTGGATGAGCGACATTGTTTCCAATGAATGAGGTGAGAATTAGAAAATGGAGAAAGCATGCGAATTGGGGTATGGCGTTACGGGCTCTCGCGGCTGGATAAGATGGCTGAAATTATCTCATCGGGGGGGGGCTCAGCAATTGTACTTTTATGTCTCGATCTCGGTCCCAATTGCCGTAGGCGATGACTGCGTGTGTATTCGGATTCTTGGACCGTTGATTAGGGATGGAGTTTTTTGCCCCAAATCAAGTGCTGATTTAGTCACGAGCTTTCCTGAATGCCCTTGTCCAAAACCAACGTCACTCAGAGACATACCTAGGTAGGTAGAAGCAAGCCACCATTGCCGGCGACACTGCATGGGCTATTTCGCGGGGAAGGCCTGAATTTTGTAGTTGGGAGGGGGTGGGTGTACTAAACTACTGCAGCTTCATAGCACCACCATGTGAACATTGGATACTTTCTATGGCTTTGGCATGGCATAGCATAAGACGGTGACGGCAACGCCGAAAGTTTGGGACTTTGTCTCATGCGGAGGTGGGACAGCAGGAGGAGTTTCTGCTAAGAGACTTGCAATTGCTTTGACGATTCCTCCTACGAAGTATATCTATACCCATAACCATAGTAACCCCTACCTAGGTATACAGTATGGTAGTAATAACTCGCACCTTTATGTTAAACCCCTCTTTCAAGCCGTCCGTCGATCCCGATCACGAGGTGGCATTCTGGAGCCTCTGGGCCGGCCCTGGACCTGGGGCGTCTAGTAGAGCAGCTTAAAGGGCAGGGCGTGGCGCACATCCCCCTGTAAAAAATACCTGTTTGGCGTGACCTATCACCATGAGGGATTTTCCTTCATGCGAACGATGACTGGGTAGAAGAGACGTCTTGCATTGCAGCAATGTAGAAGTAAATGTGAAGGAAGAGGATCAGTCAATTAATTGATACCACAGTACTTGGGCGTTGACTGACTCATCGAATTATATTGAATTGAACCTCATGTTGCCAAGTTGCGTGATGAATGAACCCTTGATACTCGTACTCGAACCAGGATTTTCGATTTATTGTGGATTGGCGCTGTTCCAATGGTTGCCCAGCTCGCTCTTGCAAGTTGATGCCGCAGCATGACGGAAGTCTTGTTTTAGCGTTGAGCAGTAAGAGGAACGTGAGCAATGAGACCGCTTCTTCCACTTCCACTAACTACCACTTCCCCTTCCCTTTCTCTGACTTCTAAAACTCTTCTCTCTTCTGTCGGACAGCTGCAGATATTACCTGTTGACAGCTTCGATGGTTGAGCTTTGAAGATCACACTTTTTGATACTCCTAATAACAGTAAGTACGTCTGCAATCATCCTCAACCCATTGTTTCCCTTGAGCCGTTGTTGGGCTTCGGTTTAAGCCGTTTTGGGTCACCACGCCCTCACAATTCGAGCGATCAGGTACCACAGAGCTGCTCACAGCTTCTGAATTCTCCGTTTTACCCATTGGATTGGCATGGTCTGAACGTTGGCGGCGTGGCTCCTGCGAGTGGATAACATCTGCAGTGCATCCTTGGAACATCACAATTCTTTGCAAACCCTTCTATTTACCCTCAAACCCCTCCAGGTCTGCCTGTTGCATGACTCGCTTCAGATGCTACACCTCCACCTGGCAGCATAACTAACAGAGAACGCAGACAAGCAAACTATTGACTTTTTTCTCAACTGGGCCTCGAATTATACACAACATGTCGACAGCAGTTCCTCAAGTACCTCCTCGTCCTACGCGGGCCCAGAACCAATCCTCGGGCAGCTCCAGTTCTCTTGGCAGTGACATCCCCAAGATCCCACCTCGTCCTGCCAACCGTCGTCTTGACCGTTCGGCTTCGCCATCGAGAGAGAGCTTTGCTCCATCTCCTCTGAACGAAACTCCATTCCTGGGACATAATGGCAACCTTCCCAAATCTTCCTTAGGCGGAAACCTCCGCAACGATGCTGGCGATGACTCAGGAGCGGATCTGCCAGCCCGCCCCTCGAGCGTTGCCCTGCCTTCGATTGGGCAGGAAGGAAACGAATATGCGGAGGTATTCGAAGCTTCGAGAGAGCTTGGCACATCAAATACACAAACTCGAAATATAGCCAATGACCTCAAGCTTCATGCGCCAAAGCCATCTCTACCAACTTCAAGCGCTAAGCAGAGGGTCTCACAGGTTACTCGTACCGACTCCGAGAAAGCAGCTTCTTTCGGCATCGGAAAGGCTGGCAGTGACGACAAGGATCCATCTTCGCGTGATTTGAAGTCAAGGACCAGTTTTGCTAGTCAAGCTTCCAATGACACTGAACGCCCCTCATCGAGTCTCGAGAGCGACCATGGCATTCCAGAAATCGGTCAACGTGTGCCCATGTACCCCGATGCCGGCGACGTGCAAGCTCCTTCGCCCGCTCCATTCGCGGCTCCCTATACACCAGGCATTGGATTCCATAACGACGGCTCGAAACCAAGACACCACGCCCGCAAAACCAGTGCTCGTGAGCACGATATGCCACTAGAAGCTTATGGCAGACATGGTCATCAGGTCCTTCCTCACGATCGTTTCGAGAGAGCATACTACGAGAAACACCCAGAACTTTTTAAGAAGGAACTTGGCCAATATGGAGAAGGGAAGCCGGAGTGGGCTATGAGCAGTGATGATCTGAACAAAATCGTTCGGGATACAGCTAGTAGGGGTTCTGGACTTGGTAAGGATTACAGTTGTGCTATTTGCACATAGACGACCCGAGTAATCTAATATAATCTAGGAACATCCGGAGCAATCGGAACGCCAAATGAACAAGTCGGCCACCAAGCAGCTGAGGAATACACCTCCCGTATGTCTTCTCCTCGCCCACAATCATCGGGACTGCAACTTGCCCATTCGAATACGTCTCAGACGCATGTTGATTCACCTCTGAGGAAGACATCATTTCCTGCAGACATCCAGGGCAAGACGGAGTTTGAGGGCACACTCTCTCGAAGCCTCCACGCACCTTCAGATACTGCTCTTGAGAGTGAGCTTGACGACGACGATGTGATTCACGTAGATACTGCACGCCGTACTAGCCGTATTTACGGGGGCGGATCTGTTCCCCAGTCAACCGAGGAACTTGGAACCCCCGGTGAGCCAGATGAAGAAGACGCTGGTTATGATGAAGGATATAGCGCTCCTATCTTGGCCTCCGATGAAGTTGCAAAGGAACCCTTTGGCTATGAGCTTCAACCTGCTGTTTCTCCCCTTCTCGAGCGCAGAAACAGCCAGGATTATAGCTTTTACCAGCAAAAGTCCGCTAGTCAAACAAGTCTGTCTGGAAGCAGGCCCTCAAGCCGACCTGGAAGCATTCATGGAACCATCCCTGGCCTTCAGTTTCCTTCTTCTACGAAATTGGAGGATTTGGAGGAGTACGAGCCACTGTTTCCAGAGGATGAGAAGAATTCTGGCATGAAAAAGCCATTGACAGCCGCAGATAGATTAAAGCGACCTGAACTCAAGAACCGTAAATTTCCCAGTCAGGATATTTGGGAGGATACCCCAAATAGCTTGCAATATACCGCTACCGTTTCGACGCCGCAATTACCAGAAGAAGGCGAGACCGCCAAGGCCAAAGAATCCGAAGAGACTCCCGAGCAAGCATTTGCGAGACGACAAGAGGAGCTCGCAGAGAGCGAATCCAGTGGAGCAGAAAGTTTCTTACATCAGGAGAAGAAAAGCCCGTGGTCAAACAAGGCTCACCTCGATGCCGATACAAGACCAGGCATGAAGCAAAGATTCCCTAGTCGAGATATCTGGGAGGATAGTCCTGATAGTTTACAACTACAAACAACTGTAGCCGGACCGCAATCACCTGAAAAGGAAGTCCTCGCGACCCCCGACGAGCGTCCTACGACTGGCGCAGTGGCATATCATCAAGAAAAGGCTGCCGCCGGCCTTCCACTTGGACGTGAAGAAGGCCGTGCTACCACAGGCATCGGGGCTCTTATGAAACCATCAATCCCAGCCCGCCCAGCCAAGTCGAAATTGTCACATTCGTCAGACATTGCTAGTGATTCCCAGCCTACAGTTCTAGAACGCCTAGCCAGAAAATCAGCATCGGCGGATACCGCCACACCTCCAGTACCAACCAAAACAAAACCCCAAGTGCCCGCACGACCTTCAAAGCCTATATCGCGTGATTCGGGAGAAAATGTTCCCCTATCCCAAGTACTGTCAAATTCATCGGCAAAATCTGTCGGATCGGATCAAGGTGCTGCCGCTGCAGCCAAGCCAAAACCACCAGTTCCTGCGAGACCCGTTGGAAGTAAAATTGCGGCTCTCCAAGGTGGCTTCATGGCGGACTTGAATAAACGTCTACAACTTGGTGCCCAGCCCCCTAAGAAAGAAGAGGTTGTGGCGGAAGAACCTGAAGAGGTCAAGGAGAAGGCGCCATTAGCTGATGCTCGAAAAGGCAGAGCACGAGGTCCAGCACGAAGGGCACCGGCTAAGAGCCCAGCTCCAATCAGCGACGCCACAGAGAAATCTACCGTTCTGGGCTTTTCCTTGCCTCAGACTGTGTGGCACATTGATCCGGAAGAGGACCTAGTACACATTGATGCCCCGAAGGAAGCAACAAGGCGCCGATTGCCACAAAGTTACGCAGTCGGAAACCCCAAGCCTTGCAACCAACATTTCAGGTCAGGAATTACATGACATTCCTGGTGCTAAGCATATCCCAGCACCGATGACAGACTCTTCAGCGATCGAATCCGCACAGGCTGGAACGGTTGAGGAAGCAAAGGAAGCTACGACTCCAACTGTGATAAGTGATAATGGGCACGAGCTTGAGCCGAAACCAAGCGAGGAACCAGCAGCTGAGACTACGCTCGAGTCAGCCGAAGAAAATGATCTCTCTGGATCGACTGCCACTTTGAAGGCCAATACCGAATCAGAGACTATAGAGTAGATCATGACAGATATGTGTGCCAGGTTTTAGTTGGTATTAGTCTGAGAACAGACAGACGAATCAATGCATTACGTTTATTACATTTCGTTTAGTAAGACTTGAAGATCCAAGCTTGGAGAGTACTATGGTTCCCGAGCGGGAACTAGTTCATTAGCAGAGCCGCAGTTCGGCTTCACTACCATCATGTCTGTGTGACACATGAAATTTTCGGGCTATCATTACATCGGGTTAAATTTCTGCGGTTTTTAGAGCTACTAAACTTCGTCGTGCTTCCACAAATTTATACACTTTCCTTTTCCTCTCTTCATTTCGTCGCAACATGGTACACCACCAGGTTAGGATCGAATTCCGAGAAATTATAATAGCGCCAACAATAGTTTTTTAAAAAGGCTAATAGCCCTAAACCCGCGCCATACAATACTTGAGGTGCGCTACAATACCATACATAAAGTTCACATTCAAATAACTGACGAGAGCGCTGCTACACTCTACGTTTCCGACCAACTTCGTAACGCAGCACACCTAAGCCCAAGATGGGTCGCCTTCATCCTTTTCTTCGTCGACGAGGATATTCATGGCTTCAGACCTTTCTACTACAACCCTCGCCTCTCGTCGACATTTTCCTCTTCATCGCAGCATGCCAGACCGCGTCGTTACCCCTTGGTGGAAACCAAGCCCACCAACTCGCCGGCTGAGATACAGCGAATGACCTAGATGGCATAAACGCCCCATCGGAGCATAGGTTCAAGACCATTCCTGAGCCTGGAATGCCCGGCGATGTCGATTTCCGCATCTTGGCAGCGCAAAATTTAAGTTCTTATGACGATACGACGGGTTCTTTCACTATAGATGGGGACAAATTGCCTAGGGCGTTGAGCCAGATGTTTCAGGCAAGACATGGTCTTGGGAATGGGTATATATCTGCTGAGGTGCCGTTCATGGGGCCCTTCTTTGAAGTGGATAGGAACCAAACACATAATCATGGCAATGTGACGACTTCATGGCCACAGAAGAGTCAGAGACTTGCTTTTTCGGGGCTCGCTGGGTTTTACGATTGCCAAGATGATGTTGGCGGAACGAATTATCCGGAACTTAATGATAGGGTTTGCGATAGTATTATCTCGGGGATTCCTTACTTTTATGCGATACATGTTCGGGTTGCGGGTCAGACTCTGGATGCGACGGTGGATGAAGCAGATATTACCAACTATACGACTACGCTTAGTATGAGGGATGGGCTGAGAACGTGGAAGTACACCTGGTCGCCAAAGGATATTAGTGTCTCTTTTGACTGCGAGTATACGGCTCTGGCTGATAGAGTGAGACCAAATGTGGCTGCTACACAGTTGCGAGTTACTCCTCGTGGGAGCAACATTAATGCGACCATCATCGATAAGCTCGATGGACGAAGTGCAGTACGCTCGAGCCTGGTTAAAAGGGGGATGGATAATGACTCCGGTATTTACGTTGCTAATCACGCAAATGGACGGCCTGAAATGAAAGCATGGATATTCTCCAGAATGTACATATCCGGCACTAACGGATCCTCACGACGAGAATTGTCTTTCCCCGACGATAACAACAATATGTCCATTGGTCAAGAATGGGACATTGACCTCGTTGACGGCGAGCCTGTTGTCTTTTACCAAGTTCGTTGGTGTCGCGGACTCCAATCATTTTACCAGTTCTGAACAAACAGCTAACGATGCCTCAGCAACAGCATACACCGATGGCTGGAACCAGATTCTATCTGAGCATACTCAGGCATGGAACGAGCTGATGGACCTTAGACTTATAACTAGCTACCGCGATCCAACGACTGGTGCTCTCCCCGATGATCACCTAATTGAAATTCTCCAGGCGGACGCCATAGCCAGCCGCTTCTTCCTCTTCCAGAACCTGCTTCCAGACGATGGCTCAGGTCTCAATGATAACGGCGTCGCCGTCGGTGGCATCGCTTCTGAAAACTACGGAGGAATGGTGTTCTGGGATATGGACACATGGTAGGTCTATTCCCATACGAAGCAGCAGTTTTTCCTGTAAGAGCTGATGAGCCAGGAGCTGTTTTAGGATCTCATATGCTAGCTCCCGAGGCAGCTCTTAGGCTTCTTAGCACTCTTCAGGCCCTTGCTTTTCACTATGCTAATTCATTAGGACAGGATGCACCCTCCAACAGCCCTCACGAACCCAGACTACACCGTCGGCATGAGAAACTTCCGCCTGTCGCACTTTCCGCAAGCTCTACGCAATGCACAAGAAGATTACGTGCAGGACAGGTATAAGTTTAGTAATGACAGTGGGTTATATTCTTGGACTACTGGAGCGTGGGGAAATGCTACTGGGACGGGGCCGGTCCTTGATTATGAGTATCATATTAATACGGATATTGCTTTAGAAATGTTCCAGCATCTGGCCTTTTCGGGAGATACGGTACTGTTTAAAGAGAAGTATTGGCCTGCTGTGATGGGGATTGCGAATTCCATGACTACGCTTTTGCAACCTGATGGTAGGAAATGGTCACTTAGCAATACGACGGATCCGGACGAGTTCACAGTATGTTACTCTTTTCCAGCAGCTCATGTTGTATATACTCATATACTTTCCAGAATCACGTCGATAATGGAGCCTTTACGCTTGCATCCATTATGAGACTCCTAGATTTAGTTGTCAGCTACCAAGAGGCGAACAATATTCCAGTGAACGAAACTTGGAGGGATATGGCTGACAATGTCAACATTCCCAAAGCGGACTCTGGCATCATTCTAGAGTACGAAAACATGCCGAATAATGTGAACATCAAACAAGCAGACGTCAATCTCATAAATCTCTTGAACCCAAAATGGTATGATCTCAAGACAGCCCAGCTAAACCACGCCTACTATATCCAAAAGGAATCCCCCGACGGCCCGCCATGACCAACGCCATCAACGTTATCAACGAGAACCAAATTGCCAGTTCCGGCTGCGGTGCTTTCCCCCGCCACATAGAAGCACTAATTCCCAACCTGCGCGGCCCCTGGATGCAGATGTCCGAGCAAGTAATCGACGACCAAAACGACAACGGCGGTTACCCACCTGCTTTCCCCTTCCTCACAGGCCATCGCGGAAATGCCATGATCGTACCCCTAGGCTACCTAGGCCTAAAAATGTACGAAGCCAACCTCACCATCCGCCCTGCTCTCCCCGCTCCCCTGGAACATCTCAGTATCCCCGACTTCTACTTCAACGGCAACTGCATCCGTGCCCAAATGAACGGCACGCATACAACGCTTACGCGCCTCTCCCCCGTCAATGTATCAGGCGTTTTCGATCTCTATCCCAACGCATCCATGCCTTTCATACTCCAAGCCCGGAACACGGCCTCAAACACCATCCATAGCACGCACTACCAATTCTACATGAACGAAACCGTCGTCGTGCCGAATGAAATTTACTGGCAGAGTCTCTCTACACCAGGCAATATCCTACAATGCCGCCCCGCCTACTCCCTCACCAACAACAGCCAATACGGCGGCTCTATCGGGACGCGGTGGCTGCCCCCTAGTCCCGAGGCTGCCATGCAGGCTGTTGACACGACGGCCAGTGCCGGAACACTGGTGCAAGAATTCCGTTTCGACTGGGGAGCACGCATCCCCATTCGCGCTCGCGTGGCGCTGACGAACATGACGCTGGACGAAGTTCTGGGGCTGCAGAAGCTCGATGGTGTGCACGGGACTGTTGTTGATATCCCTGCACACGCGCTGGTGCCGAATGCATGGGAAGACGAGGTCCTGGTTCGGCCCTATGTTGGGAATACGACGGTGCATGTACTGCCGGAGCCGCTGCCCGCGGGAAAGTTTGTGATCTTGGAGGTTCAGGGGTGTCAAGGGGCGTTAGAATTGACATGTGGGGATGGGAAAGGGGCGAGTCTGGTTGATTTTACGCTTATTGCTGTGGATCCTTGAGGGGATAGGTGATAGTTACTTAAGCTACGAAAAAAAGGGGATGTTGCATATAAAGAAGTAGGTGAAGGACCTTGTGGAGAGGGTTGAAAGGGGTTAAGTTTACGGTGGAGATACCTTCGAGTTGGTTTAAGAAGGGACAATCAAATTATTTCCCCGTAGAGTTGGGACAAAGGAACAGTCCAAATCCTAAGCTAGCCTTCTCCTCAGAAAGAGGATAGGATGGAGAGGAAGTACAGATATCCAACTCCCTCCCGCGGCTTTTAGGCCCAGGTAGCGAGCACATGGGCTATTTTAACACGCTTCCTAGTTGGCATTTGCCATTATATACGTAGTGAATCAACTCTGTCTCACCTAGATTGCAAGGAAATAGACATAAATAGAAGCTAACAAAGACCTATAAGTAGAATGGAAGTATTTCTTTGTAATCTAAACATGTGTGCCAAGATCGTGAAGTTTAATCAACCCCCTTTTCAGTGATCCCGGGGATAATATACTATCCACCTAATGGCTATATATATACAAATTAACCCGTAAATGCTAATGTCGCAAATATATATTTGCAATGCAGAGATACTGTTTTGAACTCTTCCTTTATTAATTTATAAAGATCCTAGATTATTCGTGGCAGCGGATGGAAGTCTCTAGGAAACGAAACTCGTTAATTCAACTTAACGAAATATGTAGATATTTTATAATCTTCCTAGTTTAAAAACCGTTAATAGGTCCTGGTATTTTGATGCCCTCTCAGACCGGTTATTTTTCACGAATTCGATGGGTTTTCATGGGTATCGAGTTCTTATAGAGTACCGAGTATGTAATGGTCTAGACCTGTGTTACCCCCCCCCCCCCCCCGCCGAAAAGGATAGTAAACAATATCAGGTGGGCGTTTTATCCGCATTGTTGTTACCTTCCAGTGGAATAGAGCGAAACGACTTCTTCAACTTCAAAATCTCAGAGAGCTTAACCTCGCCCTTTCCACCCCACCCTGCAATCCCACTCTCCACCTCGGGCCTAACACTAACATACCACCCCCAAGCCATCCGATCCAACTCCTCACGCCCAACTTGGCCAACCCAGCTCCCAATCAGCTTATCCAATGCCCCGAGCAACATCCCCAGATTATCCTCCTTCTCGTTCCTCACCCGCTTCAACGTTTTCTTCTTTCCCTTGCCCTTGGCCCCGTTCTCCTTCTCTTTCTCGGGCGGACTTGCAAACGCATTCAGAATATACTCCCTCGCACCCTCGGGTCTGTGAATCGGCAAGCCATTGGTCCCTGATCCGTCTTTGCTCCTCATGGCTTCAAGATCAAGGCCCCATAGTGGTTCGTGGCCCAGCACGCCGGCTACGCGAAGCCGTTGTGACAGTGCGTCGCGGGATACTTGCGACATGATGCGCCACCTGTCTGGACCCAAGAAGACACCACCGTACCAGCGTGTTACTACCAGAAGGACGTTTTGAAGATTATCTGCTTGCAATATGCCTAAGAGATGGGGACCAGCGCCACGCTCGCCGTTATCGCTGTTTTCCTCAAAAGGGTTGTTCGAGGTGGGTGATTGCACACGGTAGGCGTACATGTTGTGATCGGCGGAGCGGATCTCAACATTAAATGATACTAGCGACCTAATGAAATTTTCGGCCTGCGTTGGAGTCGTGACAGTAATAGAGCGTGCTACAAATGTTGAACCCTTAGACGATATAGGTGAAGAAACCGTCCAGCCATCTCCTTCCGGCTTGAAACCCGATGGCGTCGAGTCATCTTCTTTCACCGTGCTCTGGCTCTCGACTTCTGTATTTATTGCCATTTTGTCCTCGTCCGTCTTGACCTCTTCTTCTCGCCATTCATACCCACTCCTCTTCAACACGCTAATCGCCCGCCCCATAACCTTCACCTTCGGCTGCCCCCTCCCCCACCCCTCCTCATCAGCACTCTTCCCTTTCTCCAATCCAATACTCAGAGCCTTACTCCTCGAATTGACACTCACGACCGCTTGTCCCAGACTCAGTCTACTACTTAAAGGCTGTTCTGGCATCGTATATTTCAACAACTGCACCGCAAAAGCAAGGACGAGCGGGGCTCTGTTTGTGTATACGGTGCATTTCGAAATCGCCTCTTCGTCCTCCGACGGCTGTGGTAGAGCAAGGGAAGCTTCCAACTCCTGAGGTGTCTGAGGCGTGTCCAGCACATAAGCCAATTTCGTTCGTTTCGAAGAAGGCAAAGCGCTATCAGAGGCGCGTTTGCTGCCTGCCGAGTCGGCGGGGGATTTGAGATTCGCTTTGCAGGCTGCGAGGAGGGATTTAGCTGCCTTTTCGTCGGAGATGGCGTTTATTAGAGCTGGGGCTGTGGAGGCTGCTATGTCGGATATACTGGGCGGTTGTTAGAAGGTATATTGAGGGGGCGGAGGGGAACAGGGACCTGTAGAGTCCTGCTGCTTGAAGAGCTTGGACGCGTCCCATGGCGGATAGCATGGGGAGTTTGTTGCGGCCTGTTGTTAGGATGCGTAAGAGATCTTGGAGGTCTTTTTGGGACGCCATGTTTGCTATTATTGTATAAAGTTGGCTGGTATTGTAGGTTGTGTTGAATGTCCTAGGGGATCCGCGTATGTACACACTGCAGGCACCATCCCTCCCACCCGACCCACGTCCAAGCGAAGCGATGTGGGGTAACTTCACCCCCCTTTTTGAGAAGCTTAAGCACAAATATACGTCTTACATCCAGGTAGAGGACTTTACTATGTGTCGTTTCAACCCAGAACGTCGTTTGTATCGTGTTGACAAACAATGCTACAGCATCTGAGAGTTATTTGATCCTTCTGGATACCATGGATTTATCGGAATTAGATTCTATCGTCTCATATTACTCGTAATGTTGTATTATTTCACTTCTACTCTACCTCACATCACACAGGGACCATTTCAACGTCTTCGAGATATCATTTCCTCTGATACTTGATTTCGCAACAAACATGAAGTTCATCGTGACCGGCTCTACCGGTTTTATCGGATCCGAAGTCCTCAACCAATGCCTTCGAAATCCATCCATCACCTCCATCGTTGCTCTTTGCCGCCGTCTACTCCCAGACAAAATGAGCAACAACCCCAAACTAAACATACTAGTGAAGAAAGATTTCAATTCTTACTCAGACGACGATATCAAAGAACTTTCTGGAGCGGATGCCTGCATATGGTCAGCTCCGATCCTACCATGTCTTCCAGGTGTTTTCTTGCTTGTATTGACTAGATCAGGTGCATGGGGACAACAGCTGGCGACAAGGCCCTTGAAATCGACTACCCACTTGCATTCGCCAATGCCTTTTCCACTACATTAGCAGAGTCCCAAAAGAAATTCCGCTATCTGCATCTCAGCGGCTGCATGACCGAGAGAGACCAAAGCAGACCCCTATGGTTCGCAGGAAATATGCGGAAGCTGAAGGTAGAAAAAATATGCCCTCACGGTATAGGTATTGAATACTAACCCTGATTCCAGGGACAAACAGAAGTGAACATGCTCTCATTCGCAGACAAGGAAGAGACGGAAGGGCTTTGGGAGACGGTGATTGTAAAGGCGCCATTCGTAATCGAAAAGGATATTACGAGTCCTCGAGATGCGTTTGGTTGGATAATGGGGAATAAGCGCTGCATACAAGTGGATGAGTTGGCTGCTGCAATGATAGATGTTGCGCTGAATGGGTCTAAGGATGATACACTGTCAGATGCAGAAGCATTGGTGGCTTTGGGGCGCGCAGTACTTGAGAGGGCGAAGTGATTTTCGAGGAGGAAATACCAATTAGCATTTTTCGAGGCTGCATATCTGTCAAGGGAAGGAGTGAGAGGAGTGAGAGGAGTAAGAGAAGAATAAGCTGTGATTTTGTGGAACGAATACACAGAATAAGCTTGACACACTCCATAGTACCTAGGTATCAAATGAATGATTCTGAATCATTTTGCCTCAAAAGCTCCATGTCAATTTTCAACGTCATAACTTCTCTTATAGAAGTGCAAGAAACCCCAGTATTGCAACATCCCCTCCAAACGCCTCGACTCAAAACAGTGAGATCTTATAAATGGATAACAATACTCTCAAAACATGTATGTAAAATATTCAACAGCCTCAC
>QGMJ01000596.1:0-20825 GCA_007821545.1 Lachnellula subtilissima
CGCACCAAAGCAAGGCCCCCTTGCCCTGGCCTTCTTGGCACATTTATTTCGCCTGGGACGAAGTACAATTGCAAACGCGTCTCCCGTCCCCACCCCCTTTAATAAAGAGCATTTGTGGGTTTCTCTACCGTAAATACAAGGGGGACAAGCCAATGATGTCAATACAGCTAGGGCTTAGTGGGACCTTATAGGGACTTTATAAGTACCCTTCGCCACAAATAGTGGGCCATTTACAAGGGCTGTAGCCATTCAGTTCTATAGATTCTACGCATTATGGGGATTTGACCCACAAATGCTCTTTATTAAGTAAATAGTAAGAGTCGTCGACGCCCGAACCACCACAGACTCCTTCAGGTCCAGGAATTTCCAAACACTCTTCATCACCCTGTCACCTCTACAAAAAGGTGTTTGACTCTCACCATGGGGCTACCACCAGTACCTCAAGCCTTTCCCGATACCCCTCAGACTTCGGGTCTCATGGCCCCATGTCGCTTCGAGGGGGAAGTTCGAAATCTTGAGGTTGTGGGATCCATACCAAAAGAGATTGATGGGACGTTCTACCGTGTGATGCCCGACCCACAATTTCCCGCATTCGTTGGAGATGATCCTGTATGACATCTCACCTCTCTTCCCCTAAGCCTCTATTCTTGAATATCAAGAGAGCCTACGAGCACTAGTACTGGCCCTAGGTCACTAATACTATGCATAGTGGTTCAACGGAGATGGCAATGTCGCCGCCTTTCGCATCACGGACGGTGAGGCACACTTCAAACAGAAATTTGTGAGGACAGAGAAATTTACAAGAGAAAGAGAGGCACACCGAGCCTTGCTAGGTAAATTCAAGACCGATGTTACTTATTTCGAGATCAGCGTAATCTTACACCTACACAGGAAAATATCGCAATCGCTTCACGGACGCTGTATCTTTCAAAGTCCGCTCCACTGCAAATACCAACATCGTGTACTTCCGGGATAAACTCCTTGCCTGCAAGGAGGATTCACCACCGTATGCCATGAACCCTATAACACTGGAAACGCTTGGCCTGTATGACTTCGATGGCCAGCTGCCCAGCTGTACCTTCACAGCGCATCCGAAGCTCGACCCAATTTCCAAGGAATTTGTTTGCTTCGGTTATGAGGCAAGGGGTGATGGTACTCCAGATGTCTGTTATTTTTCCTTCAACCAGGAGGGAAATTGATCGAAAGCGTGTCTATGGTGGCACCTGTTTGTGCCATGATACATGACTTTGCTGTGACCGAGAACTGGGTATGCTGCTCTCATATATTATGCAAATTAGAGACAATCAGGGGAGAACCTCGTCTAACTTGTTACCATGTAGGTCATCTTTCCAATCATCCCACAAACTTGTGAACTGGAACGCATGAAAGCGGGTGGGGAACATTGGCAGTGGGATCCAGAACTTCCTTTCTATTTGGGAGTCCTTCCGCGTCGGGGGGCTAAAGGTTCTGATGTTAAGGTCGGTAGCAACGTCCTTCTGCTCTTGTCAAACGATCATATTTAACGTATTTACAGTGGTTCACCGCACCAAACTCATTTCCCGGCCACGGCGCAAACGCCTACGAAAATGAGAAAGGGGAAGTAGTCTTTGATCTTGCAATAAGCAATAAGAATGTCTTCTTTTGGTGGCCTGACAAGGACGGAAATGCCCCCAACCCCCGAGAAATCGTTAACAAATTAACTCGGTTTACCTTTGACCCCAAATCAGACAAGCTCGATCTTCCCACGCCTGATGTTCTCCTGGAGGACGACATGGAATTCTCCAAGATTGATGATAGATTTCTCATGCGCAAACACGACCACATATTTTTCGATGTTATGCGTCATCAATACACGGACTTCCCAGCTATAGGTCCGAAAATGGGTGGTGGCGCACCGATCTACAATTCCCTCGGACACCTGACGGTATCTACAGGGTCCTACGAGATATATAATCCCGGTAGTACGCACCTTATCCAAGAGCCAATCTTCGTACCAAGAAGTGCAGAAGAAGGAGATGGTTGGTTGATGGCATTGGTGAACAATCTCGAGGTTGGGTACAGTGAGCTGCACCTGGTAGATACTAAGAACTTTGGGAAGGCACTTGCTATTATAAAATTACCGGTAAGATTGCGGCCAGGACTCCATGGAAATTGGGTAGGATCAGACGAATTGGTTGGGAGGACTTGAGTGGTTCATATATACAGCATTTTCATACTTCGATCAAAGCACCAGTCCCCTAAATCTATATTGCTAATAGTGTTCTTTTCGACAAAGTAATAGGGTAACATGAAGATGATACAAGTAGACCAAGCATTATCATACGCTATTTTGCAAAAGATACCAAAGTACATTCATACACGAGCATCTCATTTTCCTACTTTGCTCATCAATTCCGTCACAGCCGCATCCCAAGCTACTTGCATAGCAGCTTCCGCATCGTATCCATATGCCCACCACTGAGTAATAGGATCACTCCATTGATTAGTACTTTTCAAGAAATGCTTCCCCTCCACCTCCGCTCTCATAGCCTCATCTTGGGCCTCCTGCAGCGGCCCGTCAGGGAAATGCCAGAGAATCCCATTAGTCATGCTAGCTTCTTGCATCTGGCTGCTACGCTTCATTCGCTCTTTCTCGAAGACTTTCAATGCAATGGGATAGATGTTGGACTGTCGATCAGATTGAGAACCGTGGCAAGCGCGGCACTGTCTTCAACTGCTATGGCTGCACCCTGGGACATATAAGGTACTATGGCGTGCGCAGCATCGCCTAGTATGAGAACCTTGGACTGTGGTGCAATCCATGTCTTTAGTGGTGTGCAATTCATCAATGGCCATTTGAGACATTTTTTGATCAGGTGGATGATTTTGGTAAGTCTAGTTTTGAACTCGTTAATCAACTATGCTCTCTCTTCTTTCTTCTCGCCAGAAGGACCAGCGCATGAGGATGTCAACCTACTGTAGATCCTATCCCGAAAATTCCTGTTTCATATCATCTAACGCGGCCTCTTGCTTCCAGGTGCTGGGGTCAGTCTTGTCAACATGGGATAGCACCATATTAAAGGAGCTTCCGGCAGCGATTGTATAGGTCATAACATGACGGTCTTCGCCAATCCTTCGCCTGAAATCAGCTTGTGGCCTCTCAATCCCGAGAAATGCTTTGGGTACCATATGTTCAACGACGGTTTCTCGAGTAACCAAGATATGTCAGGTCTGCTTTCATCTTCTGCACGTCGACGGTGGCGCGATGTGCAGCAAATCCAGTGTGCACCGGTTTCTGATCAATTCCACCTAGGACCAACTTGCGAGCTGCGGATTTCACTCCTAAGAATCGATTAGTACATACGAGTAGATCAAAGGCTGCGACATGCTGCGACTTACCATCTGCTGCTATCACCAAGTCTGCAGACAAGCAGTCTAATTTGGCTAAAGTCACCGTGGGAGCTTTCAGGTCGTAATCGACAACTTTGCAGTTAACCCTAACCTCTACCCCCAGTTGCAATGCTCGTTGGTGCAGGGCTACATGAAAATCTGCGCGATGCACCACGTAGTAAGAAGCACCGAGGTTCTCGCGGAAGTCGGGGACTAACTTGGTGTGTCCTATGGCGTTTCCATTCTCCCATCGTCGAAATGTCATTCCTTGAGGCTCGACGACTTTGCCAGACAGGAACTTACTCAGGCCCTACCGCTCCAATAATAAACTTGAGTTCGACGGGATCTGGATACCTGCTCCAGCCTGGCATGATTTAGTATATATTTGCTACATATCATCCATGACTTCTGCATACCTCGCCCAGCTGGTGGGCTTGCTCCAAAACAGTCACCTGGTGGCCTCGGCGTGCTAAGAAAATTGAGGTCGCCAGGCCTCCTAGACCAGTCCCAACAATAATAAATTTCAACTTGAGTTTTGCTTGAGGGAGATTTGAAAGGGTGAAAGATTCATCATAAACCTCTACGCAAGGATCCCTAACTTTCCGAAGGAATTCGAAAGATCGAGAGGGATATGGCACGGATGAGATGGTCTTGAAATTCTTTTTAACATCTTGGTGGTTTGTTCCATTTATGTAAGTGCCATTGGAGATAGAGGGGCTCTCGAGGTGCATTGTGTCTGCAGTATAGTGCTTGAAATCTTCAGCAATGATCGAGTGCATAAAGGTTAACGTGAGGAGCGTTTTAGTAGAAATCCGTAATATTGCGACAATATTCAATTACCATCAAAGCGGAGATTAGTAAAGTGTAATTCCATAAATGTTCTTCCACAATCACATGTAGAAGGATATGTAAGTAGACGGTATTTCGCGATGACCAATAGGATCAATGCCATGGCATAGCATGGCTCTACGCAACCGGTAATTCCGCCTTCTCGGGAAGAGCTGGTAGCACTTGCCAGTACGGAGTATTCCCTTTTCTACATTCTCTCAAATTCCCAACCCGGACCCTGACTATCTCCCCCCGATGATATCCATCAATCCGGCATCATCAATGTGTATCTCCTCTCTAGCTCCTACCTGAATGCCACTACCTCATACGCCCACCCTGCTCAAATCAACCTGAACATCTCGAATAATTCCTCTGGTCTTATCGGGGCGGGAACAAATAGCAACAAAACTTTAGAAGTTAGAGCTGGATATATGGGGATTTGTATAATTAAAAGTGCGGGAAAGTGGCTTTGTTCTAGTAGTACAACTACTCCGGCGGACTCTCTCAAGACACGGATGAGCACAAATCCTATTAGAGGTAGTAGCGGGGATCCTTCAAATTTGATTTGGATTGCAGGGAAATTTAGCGATGAGATAGTTTTTGATGGATTAATGTAAGTCAACTCTACGACATCTCTTTTGTTATTCCGTGACTACACTACCGGTGTTAGAGTTTGGAGCTGCTGATTTAGATTTCAAATATATTGCTATTTCTTTAGCATTGCTTACTATACTAGCTCTTTTGAGCTCCTCCAATTTGTGGGGCAATTTGGGGCGCGAAGTAGAGGATGTCGAGGGCAGTGAGCGAGAAGACAGGCCCTTCCCATCACGGCGAACTTCTCAACTTGCATTAGTACTTGTTACGATAGCTACATTATTCGGATTCATCTCCATATTATGCCAGCGTAAGACGTTTATTACCTACATAACAATGTTTTAGAAATCCACCGCTTTGTTTCAGGGGCATTTTGTTCGCAAGGGCATAGGTAGTTCCTAGACCCTTACTCTACTCCATAGTCTTCTATAGTGATGCTGACTCTCGATTTTCTATAGACATAGCAAGATCGGCTGCTGCAAGTATGATTCGAAGTCTGTCGTATGGCACAGTGAGGGGCCAAACTGGTCCTGCAGCTATGGCACTGGGATGGGTTGGCATGTTTCTCTTTGCAACGACCGCTATTAGAGTATTAATCATGGTTTTGACCTCACCGATCTTATTACCGAGGACCTTTGAGTGAAGCTAGTATTCAATGCTAATTACTGTCTCTTCTCTTCAATGAGATGAAGAGAACCCGCTTCAGACACGCTTGGGTGGCTTGCAAATTACAGACGATTTCTAAGCCTAAACAAAGAGAGGAATAGGCGTGATCAAATCCTATAGACACGGAAAGGCTTGTATTAGTTCTGAATTGTTGTAGATTTTCAGGGTCGGAGTCATAATAGGAAGACTGTTGTTTCTAGGCTGTGTATGCAATGCTAGCTATATTTTCAGGGTGTAAATGCTTGAATTGACTGCTGTTCTACAGTGGGAAGTATGCTGTATATATAGGGCTCTTCAAGCCCTATTTCTAAGCTTCGCCACAGGCTTTATAAGCCTTTGCCACTTGCCATTTACAGGCTACAACAAAGACTCTACTATTGCGAATTGAACAGGAAAGAGCTCTATGATAGTAATTTGATTTCAATTGTTAAAACAGAAGAGACTTAGATTGGTAGAAGAATAAGATCAAGTTTCTATTCACTTGAAATTCTGAAATTGGTCAATAGACGATCCTATGAGGTTTCGATATTAGAGGGCGACAATTCAACACCTATACGCGGTGCCTTTTATGAACCTATAGACAGCTACGTCAGGGACAAAGAAGACGCTTATGATCTGAAGAATAGCGGAAGTGTATGTCAATACTGTAAAGGTACTATAGTCTTAATCATTAGAGATACTATTTGTTTCAGAGAGAATAAACATATACAACTACTCCGAATAGCTAGCAAGACGGTATAGTATACGCTTTTTGGCATTGACCAATTCAAGGGATTTTCTCCGTCGGCATTCCATTTTATGATTTGCCTATTAGGTGCATAGGACTGCATATCTGCTATGTCTTAATAACGCGGCTGCTAAAGTTTGAAGCGAAAATTATTAAGCTCGATTTGCAGGACAGAAAACGCCCGCTCTAAGTCCGATTGGAAATCCTCTATGGATCAACTTTCCACAATGAAGAAACTAAACTTAGCTGTTCTAAAATACCATGGCAGATTTCATGTGCCATTTTTCATCTTTTTAAGTCACCCGTATATCAGATATGAGAGGAGTAACAAGCGGGTTAGAAAATCAGGCGTTGAGGGTTTTTCTCATAAGAAGCTACTACCGATCAAGAAGCTAGGAAATACAGCTTGCCCGAATCATGCTAGGTCGCACACGTATATATACTTCTGCTTGAAGGATGGAAAATGATGGCTTACTATCCGCAGCCAACTTAACGCAATGCGCTGATATCTAATGAGTGGTATGTCTTTAGGCCTGTCGGTACCGAGACTTCCCCTTTAAGTTACAGCCTAATTGGTTCTCTTTACGAATAGATATATGTCAAGGCTCGAAGCGTAGGTAGGCAAGCAGCAATATGATAAACGCCTGGCTCCACCAGAGTCCAGATCATCAGGGTTGCAGAAGTCCAAGTTCCGTCAATGAAAGCGGTGGTGTCGAAAAAGGTTTCAAAGCGAATGATGGTGAAGACGAGCCCTCTATGGAAATCAAATTAGTTTCTGCCACTCTGGAAGAAACTGGATGGAACATACAGGCCTTCGGTGAGAAACATGAATAATAAACCTATCTTTTGATTACTCGAAACTTGAAGATTCCAAACATTGTGTTGTAGCCTGTAAATGGCATGTGGCAAAGGCTTATAAAGCCTGTTATGAAGCTTAGAAATAGCTATTTCTAAGCTTTGCCACCTGCTTAGAAATAGGGCTTGGAGAGCCCTATATATACAGCATACTTCCCACTATAGAACAGCAGTCAATTCAAGCATTTTACACCCTGAAAATATAGCTAGCATTGCATACACAGCCTAGAAACAACACATTGGCAGAGGAAGACCCAATATCACAATATCGGTCAAAATGTTAGGGAAACTAATCCATCGATAGAATACATCCATATCGATGCATTTGACCCCAGCAATTGCAGTATCCCATCTCCCAGGAAGAGGCCGGCACGAGGTTATAGAAAGTAGAATGCAAGTTGTTGCATTTGCAATGATTAGTCCGGCGACGGCATACGAGATGATAAAGTATGACTTCGGTGTGAAAATCCGTAGATAGAAACTGAGGATTGATAGTTAGGGGAACGTAGCATCCAAGCAATAGATCCACTCAACGGCTATCAGAGATTTTGCCAAATTGGTGATCGCTTTTGGATTTGTCGTCGCTAACGCCAGAGTATGTCTACCAACTCCGCCCACTCCTACCATGACTGCAGCAGACAGACATCTTAGCTTTTACGTTCAGGAGATTGAAGTACAGGTAGACTTACCAATTGCGATGACTGCAACCCCCAGCAGAAGACCAGCGACGGCACAATAAACAGATCATCCAAGCCATACTGCGTTGTACACAACCGTCGAGAGATGCACCGTAATGCCGTTAGGACAAACTCGACGACTGTAAAGAATATAGCGATTGCAACAGCCTTCCCGCCAATAAACTTCACCATGTACTCCGGGGAACCAACGGGCCATTTGGAAGAGGATAAGCTGGTTCTGAAGCCATGTTCAAGTTTGCTTTGTTGTAACTGTTAAGTGGACAGTCAAAGCATCCAGTAAAGTTGCTTTAAGAGAACGTTTGATGGGTGAGTGGAGCTGACTACTTTTGAATTGCTAGGACGATCGTATTCTGTGTACCCGGAGATTTCAGCATACCGAAGCCGTCCTATAAGCAAGCACGAAACCAAGCATTTTCAGTTTTCTGAGGCACTTTTTCTAGGCACAACATATGGCAACGGGATTTCAAGTGAGTGCGAGTCGTGGAATGTGATCCGAAAGCTGGCAAGACTTCTCTATGTGCCTCTCAGACATACACCACGATCTTGTACAGCTTCCGGCAGATGAGAAACATGCCACCCGTAGGATTTAGATTGGTACCTATTCATTTCCCCTCCTTTCTTTGACGTACTATGTAACACTCAAGTAAGAAGGAGGAGTAGGATATTTCTAGAAAGCGACATGTCATTTCTATGTGCCTCTGAGATAGCTAGCACTGTTGTGGTAGGGCTGTGGAGGGACGGGAGTCACGTGAATCTAAACGGCAGCTTCGTTGCAACAGCTCTTATAAAAGAGGCTTCTACCATATAAAAGATAGGTAACCTTCCTATCTACTACTACTATTGGCGTGCCGACGGTAGGTTTATTAATAGCCTCCTTGGTCGTGCCCGCAGTGCTTCAACCTACAAATTTTCACATACATAGCTTGATATCTTTCTTCTTCTTATAATACAGAATTACAACCCCTATTTGAGGCCGAGAGATTGCCCTTCCTCTAGTACATCCGGGAAAAATAGATCCTGATCAGCCAGAAACTGCATGGGATCTAGCAGACAATCCTCCCCCTCTAGATACCAAGAACTCCCTACATCGGTCGAAAAGCCCGAGAAGCCCCGAGGGGAGGTGACGTCCAGCGCAGCCCCCGGATTTCTAGAAGGCTTGATGTTGCTAAAGTCGTTAAGCATAAGCTGTTTAAACATCAAATAACCCCATGTTGATGCCGAATAGAGCTTCCGCATTTCGCCTAGCACTTCGAGGCCCATGTTGAATCTACTGACCGCGATGCGATATTGGCTCATGTGCTTTTCACAATCAAGTATCTCTTCCACGAGAGATAGGAGGGCGTGGAAGAGCGAGGTGGTACTGCAGAAATATTCATGATTAGTGAGTGGTATTTGACAACGGCGTGTACTCCTAAGCTTACAGAAAAGATGGCGAATAACGTAGCAAGTCCCGAGCCAGTAGATCCTCGAAAAGCCTGATACTTCGCGTGGCCGAGGATAAGATATTGGCCCGAACATTAGCCAGAGCTCGTTTACGCTCCAGCTGGGTATTGGTCGCTGAGTGTCCATCTTCTCTATTAATTGTAGTGTTGGAAGCGCCCCAAGAGGAGGCTTTGAGAACTTTTTCATCCATGCGGTGAAGAAGGGTCACAAAGCGTTCGTAGTTGAGAAGCAAGAAAACCATACAGACATTCTCATCAGTCCACGAAGACACATCTTCCCGAGAAAAGTTGTTTGAAGTCGGAGTAGTTGTCATGGAAATGTCCTGTAAACCTATTTCATTCAAGGTTGTTGATCGCTCGAAAATGACTTCAGACTCCTCGCGGTCAGGAAAGGCAAGTAGTGCTTTTTCCACTAGGTAGACGTTAATGATCTTGCGCTCCTAATGAGATTTGCTTCAACATACTTGCAGTTGCCAGCTGTACATACTTTATAGCAGCATGGATGTGACAAGGCAATTGCTTTGATACCAAGTCTTTGAAATCGTGTTCCCAGTTTTCATTCTCATAAAAGTCCGAATCTGTTAATGGACTTATATCACAATTCTTTAGATGGAGTAGAAACGGCTGGCCAAGACCTAGAGCAACATTGTGATCGCGAGCCTTTCAACATTAGCCGCCTTTTTTAATATTTCAATGATAGATGAGGTGGGGGTGCAGGGGGGATTTACAAGTAGTAACCAGAAGATTCTCCTCCATAGAATCGTGTGAGCTTGAGACATTTCAACGGACCCCGACACAGTCCTGTGCATACCCATGGTAAGAGCAAGATGTACTGCACTACTGAGCCAATATCTGGTTTCTTTTTCTTCCGTATAATCCATCCACCAAGAGCTTAGTAGCATCAATGACTGAATAACATGAATTTGATTCGGCTCGCAATCAAACGCGTGAAGGACCTTTGCGCGCTGGAAGAAATATGACTTGGCCTCCGCCACGCTAGAGAATCCTGCTTCGCGAAGCAGATGCTCGGGTGCATATTGGCATGCCGAAAAGAATATGGCGTGAAATAGCAGTGGTGAACTCTCCTGGTCATTTTGCAATTTTTCATAGCTTTCCACGGTATACTGGCGATCAACTATGGGATACAAAGGATATACGAAGCGGAAGAACAGGGCAATCAACTTGTTTGCGATGGAAGGAAGTGGGATCCTAAATACTTTTTTTGCCATATACAAATAGTGGCGGTCTTCTTCTGGAAGATGTCTCAGGAGATCCATATGTGCTTGACAGTCAGCCCACTTCCATGGATTGCCTTCGAGAATGTCGTCTGATACTGTGGGAGCTCCCTGTCTGAGGACCTCACGGTCAACTGGCACCATCACTTCATCATCCGGACTGGGGGGTATCTCTGCATGACCATCCATATTAGGTAGGATGGAATGCGCCAAGGTCTCGCCGCTGAATCGTATGCGTTTGCTGTGGTGACTGTGTGAATCTATATTCCCCCGTGATTTTTTATTCAGTTGTCGAACCCAAACTGCATCATCGGCTGTCACTGATACGCCGCCGCCAGTTGACCCATTACTGCTGCCAACGTAGGGACTATGTGGGTGGCCGCCTTGTGTTTGAGCTTCTCTTGTTCGTTGCTCTGAATCGGAAAATCGCCGATTATGATTTGAGGGGACCCCATTTTGTTGGGACCGCTGCGACTGCGTCGACTGTAGCGATGGACAGTCTTGGTTTGCAGCAGGGGAATTCGACTGGGAGACGAATTGAGTGCGTTTTGGTCGATTATATACGGCAGGTCTGTCGCGTCGTTTGTTTGAATTGTACCTGTTTCTAGCCCAGAGAGAATAAATTAGCACAGGAAGTGTACAGTAGAGAGGTAGAGTAGAGGTAGAGTAAAAGTAGAGTAGAGGTGTGCACACCTTCGAGGTGGAGCTGGCACACAGACTACATGCAACGATAGACAGTTGGAACAAGGAGACTGGTCGCTGATGTTACATCGGACCTTTCTCGCGCGGCAACATTCGCATGCCTGGGTTGCTCGCTGACGTTTAAAAGTCGGCTCTTTGCCATCCTGCCTGACAAAAGCTGTCGCCATCAGATGAGTTGCTGGACTGCTGAGGTGGAGGTGGATGTGTTGTGTTAACCGGCGGTGGTGGTGTTTCATTGCCATTGCCGTACTTTGGCGGGGAGTGGGGAAGACTGGGGAGACTGTGGAGACTGGGGGGAATGCGGGGGGAGTTACAGTACAGTGCGCAACCGAACTTTGCCGGGATTTCAAATTGGTAGAATAAATTATTAGAAACATAATTATTATCTCTAGATTGTAGAAAAGAACATATGATTATAGTATAATTGTATATAGTTGATTTGTTTACAGATATCTAGATCATATAGTATTACAAATAATATTTCATAGTAGAATGTATAGGAATATACCTAGGTAGATAGAGGTACGCCGGATACCACGTAGCTAAATTTTGACGAGTTAGAGAGCATACCAGTAGAAATTCTATTATTAAACAATCCGGGGTAATACCTTCGCTATGAAGCCTTGACGTAAACGCAAATAAGGATATGTTCTCGGGTCTTTCGGCCAAAAAGGGACCCTGGAAAGCGCCATGTCCCGAAAGTTAAGCTAGAAGTTTACTGGGGTGATGGGATTATAGGCCCCTCTTTCCCTTTATCAACTAACCAACCAATCAACTAGATTACGGGGCGTCTTCAAACATAATCCGTGAGATCTCAAAAGGTTCTCGATAGCACTGGGTTTCTTGTTATCTATTTCTATATAAGTGCAAGAATCACCCATAGAGTCTTGGGTTGAATTCCTCGGTCTATCTTCGCACAAGCTATAATCACTTATATCGCCTTTCACTATGGTTCTTTATCTCAAGTCACGAAATGTTTCTGGAGGTTACTCTGCTTCTCAGTCGTCCACAGATGTGCCTGGGATTGTCAAAGGTGTTATTGATGACATTCGTACAAGGGGAGATGAGGCAGTTCGCTTTTATTCGGAGAAATTTGACAAATGGTCACCGCCATCTTTCAGACTATCAAGCGCTGAGATCCAAAAGATCATTGCAACCGTCCCAAAGACCACTTATAATGACATTATCACAGTTCAGAATAATGTTCGCACATTCGCACTTGCGCAGCGCAAGTCCTTGACGGATTTCGAAATGGAGATTCGACCCGGTGTTCATTTGGGACAGAAGAATATCCCAATTGGTTCGGTGGGAGCGTGTGTGATCCATATTAGCTATTTTTACAAGGCTGTAAGCTAATTCTTTTGACTACAGTTATGTTCCTGGGGGGCGCTATCCCCTGTTAGCATCGGCGCATATGACGATTGTTACTGCGAAAACTGCTGGAGTTCCTAGGGTTATCGCCTGTACCCCAACTATCAGGGGAGAGATTCCTGCGTCAACCATTGCGGCAATGTACTTGGCTGGTGCCGACGAGATATACTTGTTGGGAGGGGTTCAAGCCATTGCAGCAATGTCCATTGGCACCAGCACCATCGAAAAAGTTGATTTCATCGCTGGGCCTGGAAATGCGTTTGTCGCTGAGGCGAAACGTCAACTTTTCGGCGAGATTGGCATAGACCTACCTGCTGGTCCAACCGAAGTCCTCATTGTGGCTGATGGCAAAGCTTGTCCAACAACTGTTGCTACGGATCTTCTCTCTCAGGCAGAACATGGACCAGATACCCCAGCTATTCTCATCACGACTTCAAAGGACGTAGGAGAGCAGTCAATCAAGGAACTTGAAAGGTTACTAAAGATTTTGCCCACTGCAGAACTGGCTTCAGTATCATGGAATGCTTTTGGCGAGGTTATCGTAGTTGAAAGTCTAGACGAGGCTTATAAACTTGCCGACACTTTCGCCTCCGAACATGTTCAAATCTTGACTGAAAATCCCCGGGAAGCTTTAGAGAAGATGAGCAATTATGGGGCTCTCTTCCTAGGCGAGAAGACTTGTGTATCCTATGGCGATAAGGTAATTCTCAGAGCATTTGTTTCGAAAGTGATACTTAATAACACTCAACAGGTCATTGGCACGAATCATGTGCTGCCTACAAAGAAAGCAGCTCGCTTCACGGGAGGGTTATGGGTTGGGAAATTTCTCAAGACGGTTACATACCAAGAGGTGAGATCAGATCGGGAAAGCGGCGAGTTAGGCAGACTCTGTGGGCGTGCTGCTCGGGCAGAGAACTTCGAAGGCCATGCTCGCTCAGGTGACTTGAGAGCATACAAATACCTCAAAGACCACTTTCACTGGCTTTCTTCAGGACGCCCTGACACAAGCCCTAAGATATAGATGCAATTAGATCGACTCTCAAAAATGCCCCTTCAACACAGTTCCAGGTCTTACTCTGTCGTTATCCGTTCCAAGATCCCTCGTTTCACTGCCAAAAAGCGAAACAATATTCACACTTCCAAGAATGTCAAAGATTATTGTTCGCGGTTGCCTTTTGATTAAACACTAATCCCTATAGTGTTTTACAGCCTTCCCAATAACAGGATCGCCTATTATAACCCCTTGGTTTTGCTAGAGAGCAAAAGTGGCACCTAATCTTATTGACTTCTTGATATCCCACGCTAACTGGCATATCATAAATTGGTGCTGCTTTCTGTCTCCATCACGAAGCTTTCTTTATGGAGAAGGCTGTGAAACACTATAGAAGCTAAGGCGTGTTTACTTATAACTTTCCTTGGTCATTTTGCCAAACTAACCAAGCGAGACTAAACATTTAATGTAATTACTCGCTTTTGTTTTCAATCTGACTGTCCCACTGTATTTACTCCATAATACTATACTCCGCGCCACTTACAAAGCTTTCGTTATTTTTCCGAATAAGGCCGACGCCACTAACATGCAGTCACATGGATTTGTCAATTATAGATCCGTGACCCCGCTTTTGGGGGAAAGATAGTGCAACTTCGTCAGACCTTAACAAAAATTACATTTTTACTGCTCAAAAAAGTCCTCCCTTTGAACACTCGTTCTTTCCGGTATGTATTTTAGCCCAGTGTCCGCGGATGGGCGGTCGCTACTCGAGTCCGATATCAAATACGACTTGACACCTTTCCGTCCCGAGAATGCTCATCCCTCGACGTTGCAGTTAAACAAAACCTTGATTGAGAAAGCCCAAGAAGATAGAAAGTGGTGGGAGGTATTGACAGCACAGTCACTCTACAAATCGATAGCTGACTTTTATAAAGATCGGAGCCAAGGAATATCGGCAGTTACGTGCCGCTGGCAAATCGCCGTTTCCACAACCAACTACTGTTCAGCGCGGAAGCGACATTAGTATCCCTTCTCGAGAGAGCGGCCGCGATATTCCTTGTCGAGTGTTTGAGGCTCCTGACCCGAAGAACTTGGAAGGTATCTTCTTGCATATCCACGGCGGCGGGTTTGTTCTGGGCTCAGCAGCAGCGTAGGTCTTTGCGTTATTCTGAGTTTACGTAGGTAGTGATGTGTCTGAATATGCTGACTAGTATTTAACAGGCAAGACCTACTGCTCGACCATGTCTCACGCGAAACACAGCTTACAGTTGTCTCTGTGGAGTATCGTCTCGCGCCCGAATATGTATTCCCAGCGGCTATAGAGGACTGCAACGACGTTGCAGACTGGATAGTCAAGCTTGGACGTGAAAAGGTATATTGATAGCTACTACCATCATCTTTCTGTTTGCTGACCTGACCCGCGCAGTTTGGCGCAGATCTCAATTTCATAGGTGGAGAAGTACGTCCCTCGCCCTAGCTTGTAATCATGTTATTAACTTAAGAGTCTGCCGGTGCAACCCTGTCCGCAAGAGTCTTATTCCATCTTCGTCAATCACAGACTATCAAGACCTTGAAAGGCGCCATCCTGAACTACGGATGCTTCGATATGAGCATGCTACCGTTGGTACGCCAGAGTCCAGCAGATACAACGCCTATCCTGGACTCTGAGAACGCATCGCAATTCTTGTCTACCTACCTTAAGGATATGACGACGGAAGAGCGGAAATCCCCTCTTGTTTCGCCGGCGTACAACGACATGAAGGAAATGCCACCAGCGCTGTTTTTGCTTGGGACGGAGGACGCTCTAATGGAAGATACCGTGCTCATGCATTTCAGATGGGTACGCGCTGGAAATCAAGGGATAGTAAAGTTCATTCCTAGTGCGTGCCATGGGTTCATGACTTTTGACGGAAGTAAGGTGGAAGCAACTGGTGAAGGCTGGAAGGCTATGGTCCAGTTTTTGCTAGAGCGAATCTGAAATTGCTGTAAGCGGTACGTGGATCAACTATCCATCAGTCGTCTTGCAATGAAATTCTTCGAATATGAGATAATCTTGTGAACTCTGTAAAACAAATGCAAACTCGTCTATGTTGTCATCTCAGCTATGCGACTAGACGAGCCTGACTTGTGTCTCCAGATACCGATCGTCCGTCTCTAGTAAAGTTTCAGTCGGTGACTCTAGATACTTGGGACAGCAATTCTCTATTGGATAATGTTCTCAAAGTTATAGTATGGCTCTTATGAATTAATGCAGTTCAGATCTGCCAACTTCCCACCTAAAGACCCCTGTTTCGACTATTCTCAGATGACCTCCCATTTCCTATCCTATAATTGGTGCCAGGCGCGTTGTTGTATGGTGTCGTCTGGTATGTCCGCGGACCATTTCACAAAACATACCCGCGGAACAAAATTAGGCGAGGACAGGGGTAGCAATACTGTAGCTGGGTAAGATCGGTGATACCGACTACCGATTGGTAGAACTAAATGCCCCCCTGATCGACAGCCGAGAAAAGACAATAGCTGCAACGTACGGAGTGTAGTTACGTAGGTACTTGTGCATATGTTCTAGTGCTCGTGATGATACACGGCTTCCTCCTCGTAGTGTCTGGAATTCCTGTCAGCAAAACTCACCACATTGTTGTTGCTTTTGAGGCAATTGGAACCAACTCCCAATCTGCATCACCCAACGATGCCTTCCATCAATTGGGCCGTCGTTTTTGCTTCCCCCATAAGCTCACTGAAGATTCTCGTGCTGGCTAGCTCTGCTACCGTCCGTCTACTCCTCGGACGCATTTTCTTGCCCTTCTCATCGCGCCCACTCTCTCTGCGCAATGATATTGCTCGCAGCTGGATTGGCACGACATTTGTGCACAATGCCCAGATCTTGTACAGTGAACCTTCCAAGCACGACGTTCAGAAGATCGAAGCGCCAGGCTTCACCACATATGTAGTCCCCACGACGGAACCGGCCCATCTGAAACTCGCTGATGCTGTGGTGATCTATGTACACGGGGGAGGAATGGCGATGGGGCACCCGCTACAGTACTTGAAGGATTACCAGAGGTGGATTCAGCATGGGCGAGAAAAGGGTGGAAACTTTATCTTTTTGGCGCCGCAATACCGTGTGTAGCTTTCTCTCTTTCTTCCACAATGATCCTAGTCCTAGCCCGACGAACTGATTCTTGATAGCGCTGTCGACTTCTATGAAGTGGCCGGCTCAGCGCTCAGCTATCGTATCTCTATACGAATGGGCCCTCTCGCAAGGCGTTCTACCGTCACGGATCGTCTTCGCCGGCGACTCCGCAGGCGGCAATCTAGCCCTCCTGGCACTTTTGTATATCCGCGACCACACCCATCTGCCCCAGCCTGCGTGTGGGATTTTATCTTCTCCCTGGACAGACATGACAGGCACCGAGACCATTAATTCCCCCAATTGGCATTCCGATTTCATGTTCCAGTACGACGAGACGACACACGCGACAAACGACCTCCTCCGGCCCTCTGATCTACCCTTCGACACTCCCGAGATTTCCGCGGCTCTGGTAGAGGACGTGGGGAACATGCCAGCGCAGCTTGTGTTTTGGGCACCGACGGAGATTTTGTGCAGTGATAGCACGAGGTGGATTGACCGGAGTCGTAAAGCAGGGGTGGAGATCACGGAGCATATTGGGCATGGCCAAATGCATACATATGCTATGGGTTGGCCGATATGTGACCACAAAACTCAAGATGAGTGCGATGCTTTGATCGTGGAGTACATCATGGATCATGTTTCTGCAAAAGCAACTGGGCCACTAGTTCCAGAATAGATATCGACAGTAAATGCATGCACGAATTTGAGTACCTACTATTGGAAAGCTTCAAATAGCCATTATGAGCCCAATTGATTATAAACAAGCAAAATATAGAGTACTGCGCTCATCTGCGCCACAAACGTCATAAACAGTCTTGCGGATAGCTCGTTTGTATTGAGTAGTAATGAGTTAGCAGCGCTTAGGAGTCTTGCACAGCTCTGTATTGCTGTAATTTCAACACAACTTCCTATCTCATAGCCCAAACCCTCTTAGTGGATTCATAGCTGGTCTAGTGTATTCGATCTCGTTATAAGCCTAACATAACACCTTTGACTAATCAGAGCACGTGAAGGGCCGTAGGTTCCAGAGTGTGTGAGATATTTCAGTCGGTTTTATAGTAAACGGTTATTATTACTTGTTTAGTGAATCACTTCTTGATAATGTATTTCTCCTCTTGAAATCCATTTCTTCTCTCTCGATATAACAAACGCAATATAAACCATAACCCTGGTATCTATCTCTTCTACCAATCATAGTACAGTTGCACGGCTTACAGATTCACAGCCATGTACTATGCATGCCCAAAAGAAACATGGCTTGTAATTGCCTAAGCCTAAACTACAGTCTTATATATATAGGGGATAGATATTCTAACTCAGCGAGCGAAGCTGCAAGACCGTTTCACGGCATGTATTATACAGCAACTTTTTCGCTTGGCCCAAGTGCTCAAAGAGGGCCAACTTCTTCGACCTCACTGCAGCGCCTAGTGCGATGACAGCTACCAGCGTGAGAACGCCTTTAGTAATCTCCCGCGATATGCTAGTGCCGTGCACTGTTTTTGTGCCCCCGACTTGTCGGATGTGTTGCATGTTCGGGTAGTATGTTTTTGTCCAGTACAGTCTAATGTGGGTGAGTCAGCCAGAGGACAGGAAGGGATGGGTGGTTATATATGAGGGGGGAACTTACAGGGTTGAGCCGGGGAAGTTGGTGGGGATTAGACCGGTTTTGGTCTTGAACCATGAGTTGCATAGGCTGCTCGTCCAGACCATTTGCTCCATTCTTTTCCGGATCCATGCGTTGTACCCGTGGTCTGCACTTTCCGTGACTTCGAATGACTGGACCTCGTTGTCGAGCTGCATCTTTATGAGTTGTGAGATCCATTGGGCTTGTATTTCGCTAATAGGAAATGGTTGTTAGTCATGGCGTGTTTTATTACCGTTATGGGCGGGAAAGAATGCCTCAGGAGTGCAAGGCATGCTTACATGATAGTTGTTATCGAGTAGTGTCCAGAGAGCGTGTTTGGTCCCGTGGTCATATCTAATGCGGTCAGTAGATGTGAATGTAACAGATTCAAACGACGTACAAAAGTTCGGCATGTCGTGGGTTGCCATGCCGGCATAAGCTGAAGGCGCCCCCTCGCGATTCCATCTGTCGTGAATCTCCTCACCACTACGACTAATCAGTTTGACATTGGCGAAAGGCATAGTCGCTAGAAAAGTCAGTCAATGATGCACTGTTAGGAATAGAATGTGCGGATCAAGTACCCAGAAATCCCGTGGCCCATATGACAACATCATATTCTTGCTTGCTCCCGTCCGCGCCTATGATCCCCTTTTCGTACATATCAGTGACTCTCGTGAAGCGCAGATCAACGTTTTCGCCATGCAAGCTTTGGAAATAATTGGAATCGTAAACGAGGCGTTTGCATCCGAGCTAAGATATCGTTTGTCAGTTTGCAGTTTTCAGATCATACATACAGACAGAGTTACTTACAGGATACTTTGGGGTCAACTTCTCGTGGTATTTTTTAGGCGCTGTAGCTTGCATGTGGGCGATAAAGTATGCCTCAATCTTAGCACGAATTTTGGCTGGCCCCTCTCCTCCCTGGAGCTTGTATGCCTCGGACTCCAACGCGTAAGCCAAACGCCATCGATAGTATTGCAGGTATCCAGGAATCCATCGAAACATATTCTTTTGTGTGTCTGTATAGAGTGGGTTAACTCTAGGAACATACCACTGAGCCGACGAAACGTATTGAGTTAAGGATTTAGTCTTTCTAGCAATCTTAATGCCGTTAGCTTGCAACTGATCAAGATGATACCGCATGTAGGGGGCATACTATAGGCATGAATTGAGTAGCTGAACAGCCATTGCCGATGACTGCAACTTTTTTATTCTCTGAATACAAGAACATATATCAGTCAAGGTCTTTATATAGAAATAGGAACTTCTCCTACCCAGAGTCACATCATGTCTCCACTGCTGGGAGTGGAATTGCGTTCCCTGGTAGACATCGAGCTTGATACCTTCAGGCATCTGCGGTTGGGATAATGGGCCGCACGCCATGACCAGCACATGATGTTTGACCGTATAGGTAGCATTCTCCGGGTCGTCTGCATTGACATTGCGTAATTTCATCTCCCACATGTGTTCTTTTTCGATCCATCGTGCTAGCCCAACGTCAGGGTTGCCACAACTAGGGGTTTGCAAAATGGTTCACCTTCAACAAGTTCCGTAGCAAACTGAATATGCCGGTATAGACCATGTTCTTGCGAGGTCTCATCTATGTCTTCGTCGCGTCAGTACATTTGGGCGCGTGAATGATTGGGAGAAACGCCTACATTTTTCTATCTCGGGTTGAAGTGGCAGATACTCTGACCAATTCCATCGTCTTGCCCAGCTCAAGGAGTAAAGATGAATTGGAACATCACACGCTGTTGGCATTAGCTACAATCGAAATAGTATTTGAGCAGTGTCAGTATATACCACAGCCAGGGTACTACAAATCAGGACACACGTCAGCTTCGAACTTTAATCCATAGGTCTCTTTCCTTACAGTGTTTTCTTTCCACGTTCCCGCACCACCATTAGTTTTCTCCGACTTTTCGTAAATCACAAAGGATTGTAAGCCAGCAGTTTTCCGCAGGTAGTGAGCGATGGAGAGGCCAGAGAATCTAAGATGGCAATTGCATTAGCTCGGCGTTGTATGAACGTTTGACGGGGTATTTTGTTTCTTACCCAGCTCCAATAATAGCTACGGTAAGCTTTCCAGTATGTCCTCGGTCATCCATTATGGACGTCTCTCCGCAATCTCCTAAACAAAGAAACAGACAAGCTTCAGGAAGTTCGGTGGTAAAAGCAACGCAGAATCAGTTACGCTGGGAGAGAAAGCGAAATGTTGCAGACAGATCAGATCAGATTTCTAGACAGATTTTAAAGCTTGCTTGAGCTTGGAAGCTCCGGGGTTACAAGTCGGCTGTGCATCACACTATACCTACATGCTACACGATGAGCTGATTTGTCCGGAGTAACTAGGTATACGTATCTACAGGGTACGGAGTATCTTGGTACTAATTAGGTCAGAGTTAGACCGACCCGCGTTGGCGGGATACGGCTAGTCCTAGGCCGAGAGAAAGAAGCTACATGAATATATTATGCATACCAAGAAATATTACCTAGCTTTGCGCGCGTACCTGAAAATACCAAAATTTAATTACACCCCCTTTTCACCCTTTTCCACCCCTTTTGACGGAGAAGTGCGGGGTTGTGAGGG